>PVIH01007157.1:0-103262 GCA_004025045.1 Sigmodon hispidus
AAGAACACCAGTTGGAAAGCCTAAAGTGGGGAGGATACACATCCAAATGGACTTGGATTCATCACAGCGCACCAACTGTGCCTTAGTAATTGCTTGCTCTACCTTTTGAAGTGCTATCTGAGCCTCTGGGGTTAGCTGACGTGGGGAATTAAGATCTGGATTTCCCTCCAAAATATCAAATAAGGGTTTAAGCTCAAAGTGAGTTAATTTCAAATATGGCCGAATCCAATTTATATCCCCAAGCAATTTTTGAAAATCATTTAAAGTCCTTAAGCAATTGGTCCTAATTTCTACCTTTTGTGGTCTAACATGTGCATTCTGAATAATAGCTCCTAAAAATTCAATAGCTCCTCCCTTCTGTATCTTCTCTGGAGCAATAAATAAACCTTTATCTTTTAATTCTTTGGTTAACAAACTTAACGCTAGTTCTAACAATTCCATAGAAGGGGCTGCAAGCAAAATATCATCCATATAATGTACAATTCTAACATGAGGAAACTTATTTCTTACTGGCTGTAAAGCTCTATCTACATATAGTTGACATATTGTAGGACTATTGGCCATACCTTGAGGAATAACAACCCACTGATATCACTTATTGGGCTGTTCATGATTAATAGAGGGTAAAGTAAAAGCAAATCTTTCCTTATCCTGACTATTTAGGTTAATGGAAAAGAAACAGTCTTTAATATCTACCACTACAACAGACCAGTTCTTTGGAATAGCTGTTAAAGCTGGTAGACCCCTCTGAATGGGTCCCATGACTTGCATTTGTTGATTTATGGCACGCAGATCGTGAAGTAAACACAATTTTCCTGATTTCTTTCTGATAACAAATATGGGAGTATTCCAGGGAGACTGCGAGGTCTCTAAGTGCCCCAGCTGTAACTGTTCCTGAACCAACATAGAGGCTGCTTCCAATTTTTCTTTCGACAAAGGCCACTGAGGTACCCACACAGGTACAGTGGTCATCCATGAAATAGAAATCATAGGCTCAGTGACCCCTATGAAAAACCCAAGCCTTGCCGACTGGCGTTTCCTTGAGCCTCTATTGGTGTGGTAATGCCTTGTAAATTATGCCCTAACTCTTTGCTTGGAACAAACCCTGATCTAATCATGATATTTTTTGCTGTGTCAGAATAATCATTAGTAAGCTTAAGATTCTTTTGACTCTGGATATCCCTGCCCCATAGATTGATTGGCAGTCCTTCAACTACAAAAGGCTGAAACTTCCCCTTTTGGTCCTCTGTTTTCCATGTCAATTCCTTAGAGCTGATTCTAGGGGCATCTGCATAACCTAAACCTTGCAAGGTCTGTGAAGATGCTTGAAGTGGCCATGATCGTGGCCAATCTCTAATTGTAATTATACTTCTGTCTGCTCCAGTATCTACCAATCCTTGAAATTTTCTCCCTTCTACTATAAGATCAAGTATACAGCGGTCATTAAGAGATAGTGACAAAAAAGCCAAATCAACTCCGGTGGATCCAAAGCCCTTGGATCCTTGTTCTTTTGAGCATGTGGGGTAATTGTCATGGAAAGAAGGCAAAATTAATAATTGTGCAACGTGATCACCAGGGGTTATGGTAATTATCCCTCGAGGGGATTGACACATTACTTTGATGACTCCAGTATAATCTGGATCAATAACTCCAGGCATAACAATGAGTCCTCGTAAGGTGGAAGAGGAATGGCCTAACACTAGCCCAACTGTCCCTTTTGGGAGTGGCCCTTGCATGTCTGTGTCTAAGGGTTGTATTCCCATGCCTGTTGTTAGTACAATTCTGGAGGTGGCACGGAGGTCCAGCCCTGCGGAGCCTGATGTGGCTCATCGTGGGGCCTGAGTGGTTGGAGATTCACTTCCTCGTGGGCCCCAAATATTTTCGGGCCCTGAGACCAGGGGCCCACTACCCCATTTTTTGACTAACTACATGGGCAGCAGGTTGAATAGGTTGCCCATTAATGTCCTTAACAGACCTACATTTGTTGGCCCAGTGTTTACCCCTTTTACATCTTGGACATGTCCCTGGAGTCCTCACTCCTTGAGGTGGTTTTGTTCTTGTCATGGGGGCAGCTTCTCGGCACTGTCTTTTAATATGCCCAGGCTTGCCGCACTGAACACACACCCCACTGCTGTTAAAACCTTTATTAGTGCGAGAAGCAGCCATCACAGCAGTGGTGAGTCCTGCATTTGACAAAGGTCCTCCGATTTCTCGGCACATTTTCAATCAATATTCTAGATTCTTTCCTTTGTCTGGGGTGATAGCCCTACGACACTCTTTTGTACACTGCTCATAAACTAATTGCTTTACTAGCGGGAGTGCAGTTTCCACATCACCAAAAATTCGTCCCGCTCCATCCATCATTCATGCTACAAAGTCAGAAAATGGTTCTGTGCTGCCCTGTATTATTTTGGTTAGGTTCCCTGAGACCTCTCCCTTATTGGGGAGGGCTCGCCAAGCCTTCATATTGATGGTGTTTATTTGAGTATAACTTCCACAGGATATGCTGTCTGATTATTTATCCATTGTCCTTGCCCTAACAGCATATCTACATTCCACGCTGGCTGCCCATTGGCAGTGTTCTCTCTGGCCTGACTATGTGCCAGATCAGTCACAATTGACTTCCAGTCTAAATATTGCCCCATAGTTAAGCAGGCTCTGGCAATGTCTTGCCAATCAGTGGGTGTTAAAGCATTGCACGTAAGGTACTGCAGCAACATGTTGGTATAGTTGGCAGCCACACCATCTCTTTTTGCTGCCTCTGCAAGATCTTTAATAATCTTATGGTCAATAACATCATAATATCAACCACATGCGGCTGGATCCTCAAATACTGGGAAGGCTGTGGTCACCCCAGACCATGCTTCCTGGGGGATGAGTGTGCATCCCAACTTGTTCCCTACAGGAAGGAGAGCAGTAGCTCTAGCCTTTGCGGGATTGAAAGACGATGATCGGCTGAGCGGCGGAGGATCATAACACTCTCACTCAATGGCTACAGCCGCCTCGTCTAAATCTTCCTCCTCCTCAGGTTCTAACTCATCTTGAGATATATCTAAACCTTTAAATTCATCTAGGACTGGGTACAGTCCTGGCACCAGTGCTGAATTTTTCTTTTCTTTATTCTTTTTCTTAGGCCTATCCTTTGTAGTCCCTGCACCTCCATTTTCTGATGCACTATCCTGGCATATACTGAGAGCCTTATGTCCTTGCTGAATAATGTCCTCATATTTCCCATCCTTTAGGCAATAATAAATCATACACCATAGCGGAAGAGTGCCTCGGGAAAGTGTTCCCTCAGTGTTACGTTTCTCTAAATCCCTGCCAAGTTTTTCCCATGATGAAATAGTCAAACTGCCTGACACCCCAAACCACGGAGCACTGCTTTCGATATTTTCCATCAACCGATTTATGGCTCTGCGGGAAAGCTTTAGCCCTCAGCTACTCAATATAGCCTGAATAGGTTCGTGGAACACGGTCATAGAGTCAACAATTTGTTCCCCATCCTGCGCTCTGATCTATAAGTGGCTTATTAGATCGGACACACGTCTGATTTATCACACGGCCAGGGAAGGCACTCCTGGCCTGGTTGATGGCACCGCAGCCACATGCAGGCAAGAAAAATCAGGACAACTATGATGAAAAAAACTGCAGCGAAGATCTCAGGCTCTAGACCTCCCAGGAGGACGCACATATCTGGATGGACTACTCACCGACAGTCCACTCCGTGTGTCGAGTTCTGAACTGGTCTTCTCTGTGAAGGCGCGAAGATTCCCGGGTTTTGGCACCACTTGTGGCGAGCCGCTTCTGGCCTGCAGAACGACGAGTCACCACACGCTCGATTCTTCTCGGATCACACTTCATTGGAGTACAGCTCAGTTGAAAATGGTGGAAAGAAGACCCCGAGCCTGAGATGCAGCCTGCTTATATAGGGAAGCCGGGCGCATGATTGATGCCCAACATAATGCCTCATTAGCATATAGCTGGTGATTGGTCCAAAATAGTGGCTCACTAGCATATTTGGGGATCGCATCGGATAGGTCCTTTCTCGATGCCTAATTAGCATAAGCACATTGGATTGGTCACTACTCGATGCCTAATTAGCATAACCGGCAATAGAATGTTCCTGGCAAGTTGTGCAAAGGCAAACCGTGCCCTACATTGTAAGACCCAGAGGTCCAGGCTGCTGTGTAAACTAAGTTTGTTGGACATCAAAAGGGAAATGCATGAACTTTTGACACTATGGATGCCTATATCAGCACTTACTAATTAAAAAGGGAGGAAATTCTATACGCCATTCTTAGAAGAGGAGCTATAAGAGGTCAATGGCTATTGAGAGAAGAACTACTTATTTCCAGGGATAAACTTCTGCATAGATTGTCCACTCTCGAAACCTCAGGCCTGGACACTTGAGTGAAGATAAATGGACTCACTAGATTATGTTTAATGTGTGTATATAAATTTAACAACAGTAATTTTACAGATAATTATACATTTTGGAGGGGGAGCTGCTGAGGGAGAGGAGGCACAGGTGATGTAGATGCTGTACTCATATATGAAATTAAAGAAAAATTACAGTTACTTGAAGAAATTAGTTTATTATCTCCCCAAAATTTTTTAAACATCTTATTCTAAAGAATACAGAAAATTTGCCCTCTATCTCTCTCTCCCAACCCTGCTGATTAAACTGCTTTCCAGTTTCAAAATCACTATTTAAAAAAAAATTAAGATGGAGTCTAGCTGTGAAATTCAGGCTAGTCTGGAAATTGCCTTGTAGAACCAGATGGCCTCCCATGTTGTAGCAACATACATGTACTTGCCTCCTAAGTGTTGGAATTGTAAAAATGAACCACCAGCTTTGAAATTCAGACCCTGTCCAGAGGTGGGCAGATTGCAGAATCTGAACCAACTGTCCAGAGAGTTGCACCCTGGGACTAGGGTCAATCCCTAGACTCTGATCTCAAACTCTCCCTAGCAGACAGGAATAGGGTTTGGCAGTGAGGAGCTCCTCTAGAAACACCTAAAAGAGGGGATCTTGCACGGCTGGGCCTCGCCTCCAGGGCAAACTGTATCATCACAATAGAACTGAGGCTTTGAAATTCAGACCCCTGTCCAGAGCAGAGTCAGAGATTGAGCAGACCCCATGCTCATAGGACACAGGAGACATACAAACCCTCTTGCCACAACTGACTAGGAGCTGTCTAAATGTGAACCATGGAAGCCTGGCACACAACAGTGCAAAAATACAAATAATAATATAAAGAACAACAAGGCAACTCCAGAAGAAACTAGTGGTTCTACAACTACAAGACCTGTACAGAGCAATGAAGAGGAAACAACACCAAAAATACCTTTATGAAGATTATTGAAGGCTTCAAAGAAGATATAAAAAATCCCCTTAAAGAAATAGAAGAAAATACAAACAAAAAATTGGAAGAGATGAACAAATCCTTGAAAGAAAAGCAAGAAAAGGTAAACTAAAAAATGAAAGAAACATTCCAGGAACTAAAAATTGAAATAGAAGCAATAAAAAGGGCACAAAATGAGGCAAAGATGGAAATAGAGCATCTGAAGAAAACAGCTGGAACTACAGAGACAGGCATAAGCAACAGAATCCAAGAGATGAAAGAGAGAATCTCTGGAGTGGAAGACTCAGTAGCAGAAATAGATACATCAGTCAAAGAAATAACTAAAACCAAAAGAGCCATAACACAAAATGTTCAGGAAATCTGGGACACCATGAAAAGACCTAACTTGAGAATAATAGAAATAGAAGAAGGAGAAGAATACCAGCTAAAAGGCACAGATAATATATTCAATACAATCATAGAAGAAAACTTTCCTAGCTTAAAGGAGGAAATGCCTATAAAGATGCAAGAAGCTTACAGAACAACAAATAGATATGACCCCCCAAAAAGTCCATTTGCCACATAATAATGAAGCCACAAAACCTACAGAACAAAGAAAAAAATTTAAGAGCTGCGAAAGAAAATGGCCAATGTACCTATCAAGGCAGACCCATCAGAATAAGTCCTGACTATTCAATGGAAACAATGAAAGCAAGAAGGGCTTGGTCAGAAGTTATACAGACACTAAAAGAGCATGGCTGCCAGCAAAATTATCAATCACCAAAGATGGAGTAAAAAAGATATTTCATGACAAAGTCAGACTAAAACAATACCTATCTACCAAACCAGCCCTCCAGAAAGGATTAGAGGGAAAACTCCAACCTACCAATCCAAGACACACCCATGAAACTACAACATTCAATAATCCCACAGAAGAAAAGCTCAGAGAAAGGATATACATACAAGCTACCACCAAAAATAGCAGGAAACATCGATAAGTGATCACTAATATCCCTTAATATCAATAGACTCAACTCACCTATAAAAAGACACACACTAACAATATGGATACAAAAACAGAAGCAATCATTCTGCTACATACAAGAAACACACCTCAACCACAAAGACAGGCTAGAGTAAAGGGTTGGAAAAAGATTTTCCAAACAAATGGCCCTAAGGAACAAACAAGGGTTGACATCCTAATATCTAACAAAGTAGACTTTAAGCTAAAAGCAATTAAAAGAGACCAAGACAGACATTATTTATTCATCCCAGGACAAATTGTTCAATAGGAGATTTCAATCCTGAATATTTATGCCCCTAATATGCTCCTGTCTATGTAAAAGAAACACTGCTAAAACTCAAATCTCACATCAGTTCTCACACCCTAATAATGGGAGACTTCAATACCCCACTTTCAACCCTGGATAGGTCAACCAGACAGAGACTCCACACAGAAATAAGGAGTCTAACAGAGGTTATGATGCAAATGGATTTAATAAATATTTACAGAAGCTTCCACCCAAATGCAAAGAAATATATATATTACTTAGCATCACATTAAACTTTCTCTAAAATTGACCACATAACTGTTCATAAAGTAAATTTCAATACATACAAAAAATGGAAATAATCCCTTGTATCATATCATATCCACCAGGACCTAAAGTTAGAGTTCAACAACATCAAAAATCACATAAAGCCTACCAGCTTATGGAAACTAAACATCACTCAGCTGAATCACCTCTGGGTCAAGGAAGAAATTAAGAAAGAAATCAAAGTCTTCCTAGAATTTAATGAAAATGAATCCACAACGTATCCAAACTTTTGGGACACAATGAAAGTAGTTTTAAGAGGAAAATTCATAGCACTAGATGCCTATATGAAAAGCCTAGCGAAATTCCACACTAGAGAACAAACAGCTCAGCTGAAAGCCTTAGAACAGTTAGAAGCAAACTCACCTAGAAGGAGTAGATGGCAGGAAATAATCAAACTTAGAGCTGAAATCAATACAATTAAAAACAAAAACAACAATACAAAGAATCAATGAATCAAAGAGTTGGTTCTTTGAGAAAGTCAACAAGATAGATAAGCCCTTATCCAAACTAATCAAAAAGCAGAGAGTATCCAAATGAATAAAATCAGAAATGAAAAAGAGGACATAAAAATATACTCCTAGGAAATCAAGAGAATTATCAGATCATACTTTGAAAATCTGCATCCCACAAAAAGGGAAAACCTAGAAGAACTGGACAGCTTTTTGGACAGGTACCATTTACCAAAATTAAATAAAGACCAGATTAATTATGTAAACAGACGGATAACCCTAAAGGAAATTGCAGGTGTCATTAAAAGCCTCCCAAGTAAAAAACGCCTACGTCCAGATGGTTTCAGTGAAGAATTCTACCAGACATTCAAAGAAGAATTACAACCCATACTCCTTAAACTATTTCACACAGAAAAATGAAGGAATATTGCCAAATTCCTTTTATGAGGCTACAATTACCCTAATACCCAAGCCACTCAAAGACACAACAAAGGAGAATTACAGACCAATTTCCTTCATGAATATTGATGCTAAAATTCTCAACAAAATTTTGGCAATCCATAATGTTTGTCACAATGACAGTATATGTCAGCAATTACTGATTCATTAAATATATTGATATACAAAAAAATATCACCCAGCATGATCAAGTAGGCTTCATCCCAGAAATGCAGTGATGGTTCAACATACGAAAAACTGTAAATGTCATCCATCATATAAACAAACTGAAGGAAAAAAAAACACATGAAAAAGACCTTAGATGCTGAAAAAGTCTTTGACAAAGTCCAACATTTCTTTATGATAAAAGTCCTGAAGATATCAGAAATACAGGGAAAGTATCTCAATATAATGAAGGTGATTTACAAGAAGCTTACAACCAATATCAAACTTAATGGAGGAAAAACTCGAAGCAATACCACTAAAATCAGAAATTAGACAATGCTATCCCCTCTCTCCTTATCTATTCAATACAGTTCTCAATTTTTAGCTAAAACAATAAGAGAACAAAAGGAGATTGAGGGGATACAAATTCGAAAAGAAGAAGTGAAACTATCTCTATTTGCAGATATATGATTGCATACATAAGTGACCCACAAAATTCAACCAGGGAATTTCTACACCTGATAAAGTCCTTAAGCAAATAGCAGGATACAAGTATTAACTCAAAGAATTCAGTAGCCCTCCTATACACTAAAGATAAAAGGGCTGAAAAAGAAATAAGGGAAATATCACCCTTTATAATAGCTACAAATAGCATTAAATACCTTGGAGTAACTATAACCAAAGAAGCAACATCTATTTGACAAAGATTTTAAACCACTGAAGAAAGAAATTGAAGAGAATATCAGAAAATGGAAAGCTCTCCCATGTTCCTGGATAGGTAGGATCAACATAGTAAAAATGGAAATTCTACCAAAAGCAATCTACAGATTCAATGCACTGCCCATCCAAATCCCAACACAATATTTTTTGAACCTTGAAAGAACAATACTCAACTTCATTTGGAATAAAAGGAAAGCCAGGATTGCCAAAACAATTTTACTCATCAAAAGAACCTCAAAAGTCACCACCATCCTAGACTTCAAGTTATACTATAGAGCTACAGTAATAAAAACAGCCTGGTACTGGCATAAAAACAGACTTGTGGATCAATCAAATCTAATTGAGGATCCAGGTATTAACCCAAAAACCTGTGAACACCTGATCTTTGACAAAGAGTCCCAAAATATTCAATGGAAAAAAGACAGTATCTTTAACAAATGATGTTGTCATAGCTGGTTGGTAGTGGGTAGAAAAATGCAAATAGATCAGCTCCTGTCATCCTGCACAAAACTCAAATCCAAGTGGATCAAAGACCATTTGTAATTATTCTGCTAAGAATTCCCTTTTTAGTTGTGAATCCCTTTTTTTAAATTGTTTTATTGAGGGTTTTGAGCTCTAGTTTCTTGAGTTCTCTATATATTTTAGAGATCAATCCTCTGTCACTTGTAGGGTTGTTAAAATTGTTTTCCCATTTTATAGGCTGTCATTTTGTCTTATTGACTGTGTCCTTGGCCTTATAGAAGCTTTTCCGTTTCAGGAGGTCCTGCTTACTGTTTGTAGTTCTTAGCGTCTGTACTCCTGGTGTTATATTTAGTAGTCACCTGTGCCAATGCATTGGAGGGTATTTCCCACTTTCTTTTCTATCAAGTTTAGTGTAGCGGGGTTTATTTTGAGGTCTTTGATCCACTTGAATTTGAGTTTTTGTGCAAGGTGATAGGTTTGGACCTATTTGCATTTTTCTACACTCTACCCTCCACTTAAGCCAACACCATTTGTTGAAGATACTATCTTTCTTCCATTGAATATTTTTGGCCTCTTTGCTAAAAATCAGGTGTTCATAGGTGAGTGGGTGAATGTCGGAGTCTTCAGTTTGATTCCATTGATCCACAAGACTGTTTTTATGCCAGTACCAGGTTGTTTTTATTACTGTAGCTCTATAGTATAATTTGAAGTCAGAAATGGTGATGCCTCCTGAGGTTCTTTGGTTGAGCAAATTGTGTTGGTAGTCCTTGCTTTCCTGTTATTCCAAATGAAACTGAGGGCTGGAGAGATTTCTCAGCATCTTTTCTTCTAGAGGACCTGAGTTCAATTCCCAGCATCCACATGGCAGCTAAAGACTATCTGTGATTCCGAATGAAACTGAGTGTTGTTTTTTCAAGGTGTGTAAAAAGTTGTGTTGGAATTTGGATGGGAAGTGCATTGAACTTGTAGATTGCTTTTGGTAGAATTACTATTTTCATTATGTTGATCCTACCAATCCAGGAACATGGGAGATCTTTTTATATTCTGATATTCTCTTCAATTTCTTTCTTCAGAGATTTAAAGTTTTTGTCAAACAGATCTGATACTTCTTGTGTTATAGTTACACGGAGGTATTTAATGCTATTTGTAGCTATTATAAAAGGTGATCTTTCCCTTATTTCTTTTTCAACCCTTTTGTCTTTAGTGTATAGGAGGGCTACTTATTTTCTTGAATTAATCTTGTATCCTGCTACATTGCTGAAAGGTGTTTATTAGCCCTGGAAGTTCCTTGGTAGAATTTTGTGGGTCACTTATGCATACAATCATTTCATCTGCAAATATAGATAGTTTCACTTCTTCTTTTCCAATCTGTACCCCCTTAATCTCCTTTTGTTCTTTTATTGCTTTAGCTAAAACTTCGAGAACTATGTTATAAATAAGGGGACAGCCTTATCTAGTTTCTGATTTTAGTGGGATTGCTTTGAGTTTTTCTCCATTAAGTTTCATGTTGGCCATTGGCTTCTTGTAACTCACCTTTATTATATTTAGGTATTTTCCCTGTATTCCTGAACCCTCAGGACTTTTATTATAAAGGAGTATTGAATTTTGTCAAAGGCTTTTTCGGTGTCTAAGGATATGACCATGTGTTTTATTTTTTTTCCTTCAGTTTTTTTATGTGGTGGATGACATTTACGGTTTTTCATATGTTGAACCATCCTTGCATTTCTGGGATGAAGTCTACTTGATCATGGTGGGTGATATTTCTTATATGTTGTTGGATTCAGTTTTCCAGAATTTTGGTGAGAATTTTTGCTTCAACGTTTTTGAGGGAAATTGGTCTATAATTCTTTGTTGTATTTTTGAGTGGCTTGTGTATCAGGGTTATTGTGGCCAATTATTCTCAGGTTTGGCCTTTTTATGGTGTCCCAAATTTGCTGGACATTTTCTGTTATGACTTTTATGGTTTTAGTGTTTTCTTTAACTGATGTATTTATTACCACCATTGAGTCTTTCACCCCAGAGATTCTCTCTTCCATCTCTTGGATTCTATTGGTTATGCTTAAATCTGTGATTCCAGGTCTATTTCAGATTTTCTATTTCCATCTTTGTCTCAGTTTGTGGCCCCTTCATTGCTTCTATTTCAATTTTTAATTTCTGATAAATTTCTTTTACCTGTTTGTTTTCTTTTTCTTGGTTTTCTCTATTTTCTTTCAGGGATTTGCTCATGTCTTCTAATTTTCTGTTTGTATTTTTTCTATTTCTTTAAAGGAGTTTTTTTATATCATCTTTTATGGCTTTTATTAGTTTCATAAAGCTGTTTTTAAGGTCGCTTCCTTCTGTTCAGTCTCTATTGTTATATTCAGGTCTTGAAGCTATAGAACCACTTGCTTCTTCTGGTGTCTTGTTGACCTTTGTATTGTTGTATGTATTCTTGTAATGACATCTGCCCATTGTTTCCTCAATTCACTTTTGGTTAGTTCTTGGTCAGCTCTTAGTGAATTGTTGGTCTCAAGGTCATAATCAGCTATGTGTTCAGAGGGTCAGCTGCTCTTGTGAGGTCATGATGCTATGATGCCAGTCATCCTCTCTTGACCTATCACCTCTTACCTGTGCCCCTAGGGACTCCACTGCTCCCCTGCTGTTATTAAGCCAGCTGTGGTCTGGGCAGATTGAGTTCCACTGGTCTCAGGGAGCAGAGGTCACCACCTGACCTCTCACCTCTCAGCTGTGTACTCAGGTACTCAGCCACTCCCATGCTGCTATCACACCAGCCATGTTCTGGGCAGACTGTGTCCCACACTGAAGCTGAGTGCCCGTCTCCAGGAAGTTACATTCTTAAAATAAATTTTTTAAATATTTGTTTTGTGGTAATGTAAGAAAAATCATTTCAAAGCATTTAGGACTTCAGTTTTTAATGAGTGAACTAACAGCACAGTGGAAGTGGCATAATACATACTGTGTAGGCCACCATCTTTTTTAGTGTAAGAAAGTTATTTTGCCACTGGTTTACAAAATCAAGACCAACACTAATGATACATAGACAAGAATAGCAAAGAACCAAATAATTACCTTTATTGGGGTTGAAACAAAATGGGGAGGACCATTTTGATCTTAGGACAGTTTTGAGGCAAATAATGTCTTCACTGACCATAAAAGGCACCCACAGTCATGAAATTCTGTTTAAAAAAAAATACTTGCATTATTCCTAAGGACTCTTCATTCTGAAAGCTTGCAATATGAAGATAGTGGTAAGTAAAATCAAATGGGCCATTTTTAACTGGATAACCTGTCAGAGGCTTGTCTATGAAGAAGAAAGAATTTCCCTCTCTGTGTCCATTAATTGCCTTCAGCACTTCACCTTGGTGTGGGGTTTTGCGAAATTCCCCAATTGACACATTGAGGTGTCGAGTGGTATATTCATTGTGCCAATCTTATTTAGGCAAACTTATGTTATGATTTTATGGGCACAGTTTTCTTGTCATATATAGAAGACACCCTTCAACACCAGATGTCCTAGTCCTATGGATCTTATAATCTTTCTGCCTTCTCTTCCATATTTCCTGAGCCTTAGATGTAAGAGTTAGCATTTCCTAAAACTTTGAAAGATTTCAAGAGATGAAAACTCAGTCTTCCTTTCATTGTGATCTTCCCAAAGTCAAAAGTTAAAATCTTCTGTTTTCCCTGGTCTAGCTCTGCACAGCAGGCCTTTGGGAAATACTTAGTTACAACCAGCACTTGTAACTCCAATATACATTTTAATAATTCAGTAGCACGAAACAAAAACATTGCTTACTTATTCATAATGCAAAGGCTTCACATGATACTACACAGCTTTATACATCAGTCAAGTACTTCAGCTCCAAGGTCATATGATCGGAAATTGAATATATTTCTATGTACTGTTTCTTCACACAATACTCCAGTCCTTACAAATTGATTTACCCATAATGTGGTGTTAAGTTCTGAAGCATTAAAAGCCACATTGAGCTGCTGCTGATGTTTTCTGTCTCATCCTCAATTCATGTTCTAAATAAGTTGGTTTAATTTTTTATGAAAATATTTTTTTATTTATTATGTATACAGTATACAGAAGAGGGTACCAGATGTCATTATAGATGATTGTGAGCCACCATGTGGTTGCTGGGAATTGAACTCAGGACCTCTGAGCCATCTCTCCAGCCCCCTGGTTTAATTTTTATAACACTTTCAGTATCACAGAAGGTTTGTGTCCTCTTTTTTATTAATTATATTACTGCTTTAATACTGTTTGCTATAAATCTATTTAAATTATTTTCTCACATCAGTTTTAATTTAGCAGAACATATACATCAAGAAATCTATAGATTTCTTTTCAATATTCCAATTTTGTGCAAGATTGTTTTTATTTTTTTATTCATTTAAAAAAATTTTTTTCCATGTATACCACTGCTCTCCATTCCTTCCCTCCTTCCAGTCCCTCCCAGTCCTTCCCAATCATTTCCCAAGGAGGGCAAGAAGTCCCAATATGAGTCAGTTTAGTCTGATATATCCATGTGAGGTAGGTCCAATTCCCTCATCCCAGTAATAAGAGTGGGTTAGGTGTTCCTCTGTAGAGAATGGACTCCAAGATGCTAGTTTATGCACAGGAACATGCTCTGATTCTACTCCATGAGGCTCCACAAACTGCCCATGCTATTTGACAATGATCTACTTTTGGAGGGTTTAGTTCCTTTCCTTGAAGATTCCCCAGTGGCTGTTTCTGATTCAGTGAGATCCCAATGGCTCCAGCCAGCCATCACTGTGTCTCCCCTTCATGATTCTGATCCCTTTTCTCATATAGACTCTCCTTTCTCTCTGTCTTCATCTGGACCAGAAGCTCGACCTGGTGCTTAGCTATGAATCTCTGTTTTTGCTTTTATTCATTTCTGAATGAAGGTTCTATAATGACACTTAGGGTGGTCACTCAAGTATAGAGGAAATCCTATTATTTATTTATTTATTTAATATTTATTTATTTATTTATTTATTTATTTCAAACTGAATGTAGTTTTATTTGTGGGCTCATCAAGAAGCAAATGAAACTGATTACACAAGTCATAGCAGTTTGAATATTTTCTACATTTTACAGTAAAACTATTCCAAAGCCACATTGAGGAAATAATTTTTATCAACTGTACTGAACATAAAGAAAGGGAAAAAAACTTTGGATCAGCAATATTCAAAGTTTGTTGTTCATAGTAGATGTGTAATTTGAATATACCTTTGTGTAAGGCTCTATTCCTTGATACAGAATTCTTTTCCACTATAAACTCCTGTGCCACAGTAGTAGTCTATTACAGTGAATTCACAGTGACATACGGTAATGTAAAGCTTTAGGAATCATTTAGAGTTATACATTCAGTGGGTTTCAGAAATGTATGGCAAATTGTAGTTGTTTCATTGACCTGAAACTCTACCATGTTCAGCTTGCTTATCAATGGTTGGCAGTTGGTTAAAAGAGAGGCTGTGTTCTCTCTTTTTTATTTTATTTTATTTTATTGTACTTTACTTTATTTTATTTTATTTTATTATGAACAAACAAGTCACACTTTCTATCCTTGTATATCCTTATTCAAGGTCCCTTCCCCCTCCCACAACATCAGGTCATTCTCTCTTCTCCACAACTTCCCATCCCCTCCCTGGGCAGGCAGCAGACAGTCCCAAGGTCCCTCTGTCCCAATATTGCTTAGTTCAGCCTCCACTCCTGGCAGATTCAGTTTTCTCCCCACAATCTCAAGACTGAGTCAGGTGTTCCTCTAGAGGGAGTGGGATCCAAGGAGTCAGTGCAAGGTGTTTCTGATCCCAAGCTGTTCAGTGTTTGTGGTTTGTAGCTTGGGCATGCTTTGCTTTTTTCTTGTTTGTTTGTTTGTTTGTTTAGAGTCCACTAATGAGTGAGTACATCTCCTGCTTATCTTTCTGGGTTTGTGATACCTCACTCAGGAGGATATTCTCCAAATCCATCCATTTGCCTGCAAATTTTAGGATATCATTTTTTCTTACTGCTCAGTAGTACTCCATTGTGTAGATGTACTACAGTTTGTTAATTCATTCCTCAGAAAATTGAGAATCAATCTCCCCAAGGACCCAGCAATACCACTTCTGGGTGTATACCCTAAAGATGCACAGTCACACTCCAAAGGCATTAGCTCAACTATGTTCATAGCAGCGTTATTTGTAATAGCAAGAACCTGGAAACAACCTAGATGTCCCTCAACTGAGGCTGTGTTCTCTTAAAGACTTGTGTGTGAACATCCATCTGCCATGTCACTGGCCTTTCTTTTTAACCCTTTTCTTCTTTATCTCTTATTTGTACAATGTCACAAATTTTGTCATTATCACAATTAGCCTTTACTTCCTTTGTTTTTTAAACATTAATTATTTAGTAAGCTCATGCAGTTGTATGACTTCAGATTGGTAAGGCATTATATGTCCAGCCTTCCTGCCTTCACCAAATCATGACAGCAATTGGACAACCACAGAGATGTTGAATCCTTGTCTCAGATTTTCTAAATCCAAAATAAAATAAACTTTTATCAGGGATATCAGCCAATCATGTTGTTCTTTATTTGCTAATTCTGAATTATTAAAAATATCATTTTTTATAGAAGTAAGTCAAACAGAATGCTACTATGTTGCCATTTTTTTTTCTTTTAAGTGTTTGTGAAAAGCATAGTATGTGCATGAAAAAATAGACTCAGGTCCTACATGTCTCACTGCAGGACTTACTGTAGTTGTTGCATAATGGCAAAGAGCAATATACAGCTCTCAAACACATCTCTTTACCTGTGTGTGTGTGTGTGTGTGTGTGTATGTGTGTGTACACTCATGCACACATGGTTATGCTTTGCATATAGTATATGAACATGAGAATGTGAGTGTATGTATGTTTAGGTTGTGTATGTATGTGGTATAAGAACATATGTGTGTTGGTGTATGCTTATGTATATACATATGATAGCTAAAGAAAGATATAGAGATTTTTCTTTATCCAACTCTTTATTTCTATTTTTCTAATACAGGAGCTCTCATTGAATCCAGAACACTCCCATTCTGTTAAACTGACCAGCCAGGGAGTTTCCAGGGTCCTCATCCACACCTTTGTTCTTGGCATTCTTTTCAAATACTTGTAGCAGCTATTTTTGTCCTACATGTACAACTTATTATTTCTGCTTTAAACTCTTTGCCTGCAATGGTAAGTTTCTATAGACCATATGTATATTATGCCTAAGGTATATTTCACTTCATGTAACTTCTGGTTTGTTAATTTCTGAAGCATGTTATTTATAGTAAAGTTGCATATTATATCACAAAAATTAAAAATAAAAACAAAAATGTAAATAAATATAAAGATATTATTAATATATGTATTATTATATGCATTCCAGTAATAGCTACATTTATTTTATATAAAATAAAAACTAAATAGCAATTATTAAAAAAAAAAAAGAAGACTGATTAATAGCCAGTTTGATGGGAGGGGCAATAAATAGTGTTGTGACAAAAGAAATTCAAATTGATTAGGCGTTAGTGGTACATAAAGAATACAAAATAGTGGTTCTTAGTACATAGAGTATTTTCTCATGAAATACCTGCATAATGTCTGCAATATAATCCAAGCCAGTATCAATGTTAAGTTGAACCCTTCCCATAGCCATCTGTATGATTTCCAAGCTTCCTTTCCTCTGTCTCTACAACTTATTTTTACTGACTAGCCACATTAATTTTTAACTGTAAAACATAAATCAGGTCATCCTAACCATTTTTGCACCTTGACAATGATTTTCACTATACTTGTAATAGTATGTATTTAAAACCTTGATTTTCAAGGCTATTAGGATCTGGTTCCTTCAAGGCCCTCTAATCCCAGCTTCTAAGTACCTATTGTACTGGTCTTTCTGTTGGGTGTATCAGATGCTTCTCTTCCTCTTTACATTTAATGGAGTCACCCACACCAAGGCTTTGTTGGTGGGTGTGGGTGCCTCCTTGTTCATCACAGTTCTTTGCCACATGGTTAGTCTTCTTCTAGCAACCAATCTTTATGTTGTTCTTCCTACTACCCTAGTGGATTATTTATTGTCGCGCACAACCTCATCCCGCAAGGAAGACGCGACACCCAGGCTCTTCTTTCAGCAGTTTTATTCAGGAACCTTGATTTCTGACTTCTGACTTACTTACTTACTTATGACGGGGACTGACTGACTTGCTACATGTTCTCTCTCATTCTGCTTCTCCTGCTTCCGGGGAAAACCCGCCCGCAGCCTAAACAGCCTCTGGGCAGCCAACCCCAGTACACCACGTGAGCACTACTTATAGGTCCAGGTACGCGGAAGCAAGCCAGATCCTCAGCCTAGTGAATTATGGGATAGTTTGTCACTGAGTGTGCTCATCATGTGGAAGGTGGAGGGTAGAAGCCAGCGCCATCTTTTAAGGCATGGCTACACGCAGCTCTCCACAATTTATGCCACACATTGACTGTTGTCAAAAAGTTTTGTTGCATATGTTTTTAATCTCAGCACTCAGGAAGGTTACAGCAGTAATATTGCCTTAAATTTGAAGTTCACCTGGGTCACATAGTGAGTTCTAGGCCAGCCTGGGCTACAAAATTAAATACTGCATAAAATTACATTAAAAAATAAAGAAGAAAGAAAATATTGCCCTCTCAACTTTCTATAACTATTGATTAGTCATCTGTCTAACAAGCTTAACACTTTCAAGATGCACCAATTCATGATTAAATATGTAAATGTTTAGAAATCAACCTACACAACTACTAAATAAAATGATCTATCATCTTAAAAGAAGTAGAATAATAATTAAGGCCTCTGTTTAAATTTGCACCCACTCTTAAATGTTCTAACCTAAATTTTAATAACATATGAAAGAAGAACAACACTCATACTGTCTCTTCCTCCCTTTGATCAGCCATCAGACAACACAGAATCTATCAGTCTTTCTTTGGGGGAGGGCTTTTCTCATACTGAAGCTCATCAAAGAATAAATAAATGCTGCTTTCTATTAGTTTTTCTAAAAGTGTAAAAGCAATCAACTTAAGTCAAAAGGAAGAATACTGACAGTGGCCTTGCATGAAAAAGGAAGTATACCAATAAAAATAGTAATCATATCTAACATATTAAACATATTGAATTATCTCTACAAATGCTTATCACCCCAACAACTTGGTGTGTGTGTGTGTGTGTGTGTGTGTGTGTGCGTGCGCGTGCACATGCACATACACATGTGCAGGTGAGAGTATGTTTGCATGCATAGGGTATTTGTGGAGGCCAAAGGAAGCCCTGCAGGATGGGTGGGTAGTTGAAGATGACAATACTGGCAGATTTGGTGTCTGGTAAGTGGAACTCCTGGTTCATGTTGATGTCTTCTTGTGGAAGAGAGAATAAAACAAGTTTTATAAAAACACACATCCCATTTATATGAACTTTGTGCTCACAAATTAACCACCTTCCAAGCAAGGTGATTGTCACTGGAATCACCATATTGACTAAGCATTAGCATATGAATTTGGAAAGAAAATAAATATTCAGATTATAGTATTTAGCTAATGTATGGATCCCTGCCACTCCATGTAGCTAAGCCAACTCTGCTCAGGTGGGATGCACCTTGTACAGAGGCACACCCCTGGGCGTGGTTGCATAAACCCTGTGGCACTGGAGGCATAAAAGGCACGCCCTAAACGTGACTACGTAAACCCATACATACCCCTTCTCTTAAAAAATTTATATATATATACATATATATATATATATTTGTATGGTTGTTTAGTACATAGCTGCCTTCCTAATGCAACTCTGAATAGCCCAGGAAGCAGAATGAACATGCTTTAGCTCACTCCTTCATTATCATAATTTAAAATCAGTCTTGCCACAGAGTGGTTACTTAATAAATATTTCCTGAATTAAGAAATATGTATTCCAGTTATATTTGTGCAAAAATATAAAAGTTCTGTGTTCTGCAGTATTCATGCTCCAGATTAAGAAATAAAAAATTAAAAAACAAACCAAGCCCCCAATTTCTGACTCAAGATCTCAACACATTCAAAACTTTTATGTTTGTATTTCTGCAAACACTCATTTATTTTTGGCCCCCATAACATATCTCTTTTTTCTCCTATAGCATAATCTTTCTTCGATACAGTGCTTGGCATAAATGAAACCATTTCTAAATTGTTACAGTAACTATTTTTAAATAGCAAAGTTAGCCTAGGCTTTGAAAAGCATTCATACTTTTTGATATGGAAAGAACACTTTGGAACATATTTCTTTATCTACTAGCAAATGGAAAAAATAATGTCAGATGCCCACAGTGTTACACTAAATTATTCCTTTTTCTTTCCTAAAGCAAATGGTATAATCTGCTTCATGCTACACACGTCTTCTACTATTCCACCATATGGTATTGAATTAACCTTTACCTGACATTTCTAGGTAATCATTTTGGGAGGCATCCAATAAATCATTTAATAAAATGAGAGTAGAATGGCTTTCCAAAAATGAGTTTGTGCTTATTTTAAGTACTTATAAATGGAGGCAATTGTATTCAACAACAAAAATACCTTTGTGTTATCAAACACAAGCAAGTAGATTGGCCTTTCCCAGGGGCAACCACAAAGCTTCTGACCAGAACCAGGCTATCTTTCTTAAATACCTATGGAAGGTATCTTCCTTGTTCCATTTTTTTTTTTTTTTTTTGTCTGTGGCTACCATATTTTTGGAATTGGTAAGACAGGCAGATTACCTTTGCAAGAAGACTACATTTCATAAAAGCTGATGGTAAAATTTCCTTACAATATAGATGAATGATCAATAATAGTCTTTAAAGGACAAGTTTGAGACAACAGCCAATTAGGCAGCAGACAATGACCCACAACTCCTGTTTCAGAGGATATAGCGCCTTTCCTGGCTTCTACTGGTTCCTGTACACAACCAAAGCACACACTTATATGTATATGTGTCTATATGTATCTATGTATATGTATATATCATTTAACAAGACTGTGACTGGCATTGAATTCATAATATGGAGAGGTATGAAGGAGCTAGTTTTGATTCTAAAATGACACTTAGATATCTCACTCAGTTCTTGTTTTTCAGTACTATGTTTGTTTTGACTTACTCTCTGATAACAAACTGTTTTCTCGGAAATTATGCACCAGAAGCCAGATAAGATTAGCAACTTTGGGGAAGGAATGACATCATACCTAAAACCTTCATCTAAAGTGAGATGTTGTTGATCCAGAATCCCTATCTCAAAACAAGTGTCTGAGCATTAAGTAAGGCACAGACTTAGTGAGAAAAAAAATCACATATATCTTCTTCTTTTCTTCCCTATTTTCTTTATTCGGGTTTTCTTTTTTAGATATTAAAAAATATTTTCATTTCACTTATGAAGGCAAATGACACCTTCATATGGGCTTCGTTAACATTTTAATTGATGAGACTTGGCTTAAGAGAACAATGCAACTTATGTATCTAAAAATAATTAAAGAAGCAAAGAATAATAGTTACCACATAGAAGCAAAGACCTTTGATAATAATAAGCAAGCACAAGGTACAAATTTCTCAGAGGAAGTGGGACATTTATTTTCAGTGCATTGAGTAAGGGCAATGTGCTTCCCTAGGATGTATGGGTATCCAAAGCAGTGGTTTTTACCCTTGGGCATTTACATTTCTCCCACTCAACTTTAGCAATGCCTGGAGAGACACTCCGGTGTGTCACAGCTGGAAACTGCTGTTTTGCACCTCATGGACAGAGGTCAGAGATGCTATGAAACAGTCTGAAATGTTAGATCACCTGCTGCAAGCAAAACCTGCTCTAGCCAAAATGCTCAGAGTGCTGATGTTGAGAACCCCATTTAAAGGAATAATCCTCATCTTACAGGAAGTCACATCCAAATCAAACTGTAAACTCAAAAATATCAATGGATTTAGACATTCATAAAACTTTACAATATTCATTATCCACATACCTAGCTTCTCCATCCCAAGAACATTTTCATCAAGAAAAACAAACTGAAACCTTTTGGTTATACTAAAGTACACTTTCGACAAACAATGCTATTACACACTGCATTAGAGAGAATGATTTTGCCCTCAATAATTTAGCAAAAGAAACTGAAAATCAAACAAAATTTTAACAAAAAGTCAAAGTCATAAACTGTTCTACTGTGTCACCAATTTTTTTCTTTTCTGAGGTAGCATGGCATGTCAGCAGGGAGGACTGAACCAGAGTCTTCCTCTTGCCAGTTGCTGTATCAGAGAGTGGCATTCCCAAATCTAATATGCTGTGGTACACAGATTCATATAGCTTACCTAAGGTAATGATCATATCTCTCTCCAAAAGGTATTATGAATATAAATCATACATATACCAAGATATTTACAACCTTCAGTGAATTCAGTAACAATGACATTGCTTCAAACTAAGGTTGAAAATTTTTATAAGATAAAACTTCATTAAAAGATGGAAATTCTGAGACTTTTCTCTACCAAAAACTGTCTCTCTCTATGCAAATTTTGACTTTCAGCAATATATCAATTTAAAACATTAACATATTGAAAACAGATGAAAAGCTTGTATATTACCTCATGCTGGTTCTGAATTTGAGCATTTTATTAATGTTAACTATAAGTGAGAAAAATGTCATCAGGAACAAAATAATAGCTATTCAAGATTTTAGGTTTTATTTCAAATTTCAATGTTATGAGGCCAATTTAAGTATTTAGAAATTCTTCTTATATAATGAACTATGTGCACAGTGATAGAAATGGCACAACTTGCTGAAAATCACAGTTTTATGCAGATGAAACAAAATCAAAATTAAAATGAATATAATTATAAATTTGATATTTTTCATGTGTAACTTAGATGTAAATAATTGATTTTTATTTTTAATCACAACTTCTTAAGGTACTTACCCATTGATATTTTTCATGTGTAACTTAGATGTAAATAATTGATTTTTATTTTTTAATCACAACTTCCTAAGGTACTTACCCACCTATTCTTACAAGTACTGTGCCCAGAGTTCAGTCACCTGCAAATTTCTATCTAGAGGTAGCATCACACATGATATTAGATCCATAATCTTTACAGCTTGAAGCTATCTTTTCACTTTTTCCAGGTACACACTAATGACCCAGTATACAAACAATTTCTTTGCTTTTTTTGTTGTTGTTTTATTTTTTTGAGACAAAGTTCCTCTGTAGCTTTGGAGCCTATGCTGGAACTCACTTGGTAGACCAGGCTGTTTCTCAAACTCATGGAAATCTTCTTGTCTCTGCCTCCTAAATTCTGAGATTAAAGGTGTGTGCCACCATTGCCCAGACTAAACAATTTCTCATTACCAGTAGGTCACTAAAATCATCACAGTATTCAGTAGCTGATACTTTGCCATATCCAGTCTTCAATGCCTGTGTCATGATCTCCTATTAACAATTTGTTTATATTTTGTTTGTCCTCTTGAAAACTGATAAAAGGACTAAAAACCAAAAAGTAAAGCAACCCATGAAAGGATTTATTCACTGCAGCTTTTATGCAACAAAAGCTCACTGTCCATTCACAAAGCTCAAATACTTTAAAAAGTGCTGCTCACCTCACATGTTGGAAAGCTAACAAATTACCAGAGAATGCATCAAAAATAGACAAACAAACAAAACAAAAAAGACAAATAAAAACATGGGGAAGAAAATAATGAAAAGAAACATATAGCTTAACAAAAGTAATGAAAAAGGAACAGTAATTTTAAATGCTGAGCTTAATATTACAGAATGATTTTAGATCATCAGTAGTTTTATTTTTAGAACAAGAATATAATATAAAAAATTTACTCATGAACTTCCAATCTCATTCAAAATATCTGAGACTTTTGATTATCTTGCTATGTGAAAACTTAGAAAATTGTTTCAATATATTTTAATTATAGTTTTAAATGTGAGCATCAGCTGTCTGTAGGAAACTCTTTACAGAGTTTTAATTATACAGCCAGACTGAGTGCTAATATGAGATAAGAAGAATAGCTCTCCTATTTTTTGGTATCTTTCCCTGCCCTTCCATGCAATTTGGGGAGCTGAGACTGAAAACTATTGCAAAAATATATACAGATATTTTAGAATTATCATGAGATTTGACATTGCCCTTGCATGCAGAAAGAATGTTTGGAAAATCAGGGAACATAAGAGATGGAAGAGATGATCCATCAGTAAAGTACTTGTCATGTAAGTGTGAGAATCTGAGTTTCACCTCCAGAAGCCATATTAAAATGCTGGGTGCAGTAGTGTGTGTGTATAGGTCTCTGAGGATTCCTGACCAACCAGCCTAGCTCACTTGGTGAGATCAAGGCCAGAGAAAAACTTTGTATTTAAAAGACAAAAAAAAGGTGGAAAACAACCAAGGAACCACAAAATAAGTAACTCTCTAGCCTCTGCACATAATATTCGCATGTAAACCCACATGAACCCGCACATGTACACACACAGACTTTGGATAGAAGAAATAGGATTGCAATAATAGAGAGACTAAAGCATCCCAGAACCTGATTATTTCTTGCAAAGATTATTGTCTTTGTCTTAAATATCCAAGAAACTATTAAAAAGAAATAAAATACAAAAGAAAAGTCAAAGATTCTCATAGCAAAGCCCACTCCACAGTGTGGTGTGCACCTTGGATGAGAAGTGGAACTTATATCTGAGTCAACTTTGGAGGGTTACTGTTGACCTTCAGGCAACAACATCACCTTGCAAGTCTTCTCAGATCAATATCAAATCTGATAAATGGTTTCTTCCTAACAATTATGAGCTCAAATAGTGCTTTGTAGCTTGCTTTCATCTTGCTTGTTACAAATGTGAATATATTTTCTTGTTATATAAAAATTTTTTACCTGTTTTCTCCACAAGACTTACAAATGAGGTCTGAGATTGTATTTATTTTATTTACCCATTTTTAATTAGTACATAGAATAGTGTGTTATTATAGAATTAATGCCAAATAAGTATTAATAGAAAGAATGAATGGATAGACAAATATATAAGAATTGAAAAAATGTTACTTATCTGCAAAACATGGTTTCAACAATATCCAAGGGAAAGAAGTCAGGCACAGAAAGAAACACATGTTTGCTTATGTGTGAAAATAGATCTTATGAGTGAAGGCTGATCTTAAGGGCACAGAGTATAGAACAGTGGGTGTCATAGTTTGAGGAGATGATAGTTATGAATGATATGGAAAGAGAATGTTTTATAGTTACAAAAATACAGGAGAAATAGCTTCTAATATTTTATATCACAGGAGGCTATATATATATATATATTATATATATATATAGTTTGGCAAGAATTGCCTGTTCTTTTCAAAATAGGTAGCAGAGAAGATTTTTAATATTCCCATCTGATAGGAGATGTCTTTCTGTATGCTGTGAATACCACTGTTTAATAAAGAGACTGTTTTGGCCTATGGCAAATCGGCTTAGAGGCAGGCAGGAAACTCAAGCATAGAAAAAGGGGAAGGAGGTCAGAGTCACATGGAGTTGCTGCCAGCTGCCACCAAGAAAGCAAGATGTAATGGAATACAGGTAAGCCACAGAGCCATGTGACAATACACAGATATTGAGAAATGGGTTAAGATGCAAGCACTACCTAGCAAGAAGCCTGAGCCATAGCCAAAAAGCTTGTAATCTATATAAGACTCTGTGTGATTATTTGGGTGCAGACCTCGGGGCTAGGCTGGGTCAGAAACTTCTCTTTTATTGATTTTTTGTTATGAATAAAGTCATATTTTTTATCCATGTATCCCCTTGTTCAAACTGCCTTCCCCCTCCCATCCCTTCCAGTCACTCTCTCTTCTCCCCATCACTTTATCTCCTCCCCAGCCCTACACCCATCACAAAGATTTTAAGTGTCTGGAGTGTTAGACCCTCCCCTTACCTTGAATCAATCACATCATTACAAAGAATATACCTACAGTGAAATGTCTCAATATTTTCTATATTTATACATAACTATCAAACATCAATTAAAAACAATATATGCTTGTTTGAAAAAGCAGCATTGTTTCATTATTACTGTGTATAAAAGAAATCAAGATTAAATCAAATACATGACTTAAAACATATTTATGTCCAAACTACACACCCTCAACCAGAAACTTTTCCATGGAGTTGGTAGCAAGGTTGATGATTTTAGCCTTTCTTTTTTCTCTATAAGGCCAGTATAACTAAAACGAATTGCCAGAAATTGTTGAAGTGTGGTCAAAAGTCAAATGAGATATACAGCAAATCCTCTGACTACTGAGTAAGGTTCCCTGGAAACAAATCTAATAAGTGTCAAGATCCTCACTGGGCTGCAGTATTCTGTCATTATGAATCTGAGAAAATTTCTTATATTTCCTCTCCTTCTGACATGCCTTGGTTGAATAATATACAAATGCAATTTCCTGAGAAATCTCTACAGTCCTAATTTTCAGTTCCCTTACCAGTTCCACTGCCAGAAAACTGTAAGATGTTCAAGCTGCTGGAACTCCAAAGACAGATGACTGCACCATCTAAAAGTCCGAACACGATCCCTGTTCTTCATTGTGACGCATGACCACAGCCTCATAAATTCATTCTTGGACTCCTAATGAACATCTTCCACTGGCTCAGGGAGATAAGGTGCATTTTAATTAGTTAGTTTCAGGTTTTCAAATCATGTTGAGACCAAACAAACATAGAATCAAATCGTGTTCTGAGTGACTAATCTTGCGAGCAATAATGAGTCATAATTTAGGGAAAGTTATATTTTGCATGCACTGTTGAGATTCAGCATAATTACACATTAATAAATAATTTTAGTCACTTTAATTAATTTGAAAACCATTTTAGCTTACAAGAAGTATATTATCTTTTTATTAATTAACATATGCTATATTTTTACTGAGATTGAAAAATGAACTTGGTTCTGCAAAATATATGCTTTTTACATTTTCTCTTGGAAAAAAAATTTTATGTATGTAAATTTTCAGACCATAGCTGCCAACGCTGGATTACACATGGGATGTATATGGAAAAGGTATATGAGACCACAATTGGTGAGTGCACTATACTTATGTGTTCTGCTAAGTTTCTACTAAGAGTGGTTTATTGCTGCAATGAGAACCATTTCTGTTTATTTTCAAAGCTTAATATGATTCTTCACTATAATAAAAAAATAATTACATCTTTACTTTTCTTTGTGTTTTATTGTTAGGTAGTTACCATCTAACTAAAGATATCTGAGTTTAGAAGGACTGAGAGATATATAGGCATTAAAGTAAATGATCCCTAAGTATAGCTAAGTAATCTTCCCCTGTTAAATTCAGGATGTGTGTGTGTGTGTGTGTGTGTGTGTGTGTGTGTGTGTGCGTGAGAGAGAGAGAGATACAGTATTATTAATTTACTATATATTAAGATTTCACTTCCATATAAGGAGAAAGAAAAACCTAATAATTACCTAATATTCAATTGAATGTTCCCCCAAATCTTAGACAAGTTTAGAAACAGTTGTTGAAAACACCTAAAGAAAATTTGATACCCTGTGACTTCACAGAATTCTGATATTCTTGTCTATGCTGAGGGTCAATTCAGTGGGGGAAATTAATTGTTAGAATAATGTCTTTGAGTACTTTGGAAATTCAGCAAACCCCTTGAAATGCAGCCAACTCTTCAATTTTCACAAGGCTTTCAAAATTCTAGCTGATTCAATCAATATCCTAGCTCTTTGACTGTTTTCTGTACATTATTGAGAGACTCATAAAAAAAAAAAAACAGTAAAAGCCACAGATAGCATGTTTTTTCTATATAATAAAAAAATTTTCTGACTATCACTTATCTCATATAGCTATATGACAAGTTAGTTCATGGGTAAGCTGAGATTCATGGGAAATTCATACTTCCCCAAATTCACATAGAAAATGACAGGATTGTAGGCCAACATGGAAGTGTACACTTTTAATCCCTGTACTTGGGTGGCAGAGGTAGGTGTATCTCTGTGAGTTCCAGGCCAGCCTGATCTACAAGCAAGTTCCAGGGCTTTCAGGGCTTTTACACAGAGAAACCTTGTCTCTCATAAATAAATAGAGAAAGCAAGAAAGGAAGGAATGAAAAGAGAAAGAAAGAAAGAAGGAAAGAAAGAAAATAATGAGGATTCCAACAGTAATATGAAAGTTCTGACTATAGTCCCAAAATATTCCAACACATGTTTTCTGACATCTAACATAATTACCTGGAAATAAAATGGCTCAAGGAAGAATAAGAATTCGCATCAATATTCATCCTACAAACACCAATTTGAAAATGTGTTCATATAGCTAAGAAAGTCACACTCTGGAAAGAGCTGGGCAGCGACTTCATTCTAGTAGAATAACAAAGACAGCATACCAACAATGTCCTCACAGCAAATCTGAAATCAGGGCATCACCCAACTAGTGAAATATTGAGAGTATAGTACAGGGCAGAGAGTATGATTAATGTGTGGAATCTGTTTAAATGTGTGGAAAGACAGCACCAACAAAATGAGTTTACTAAGCCTAGAAAAGATAACTAACACTTCAGCATTTCAATGATAATGACAAGCCACAGAACCATCACAAAATCATAAACTGACCTCAGTCCTAAGTGACAGAACTCAGAAGTAACAAGACACAGCAAAAAAGTCTACAAGTTCCAACAAAACTAAAAATCATTAAATAATCTAAAAGAGGTTTTCTTTTTTTAAAAAAAAGATTTTATTTATTTATTATATACACAGTGTTCTACCTGCACTTCTGCATGTCAGAAGCAGACACCAGATGTTGTTATAGATGGTTGTGAGACACCATGTGGATGCTGGGAGTTGACCTCTGGTAGAGCAACCAGTGCCCTTAACCTCTGAGCCACTTCTCCAGTCCCCAAGATTTTCAAGTCATTATAAAAATCAGACAAAAAATCTTTGAGTTTCAAAAGATATGCAAAGAAATTAAAAGTGCAACACAAAAAATCAATAATAAAATATATCTAGCTAAAATGAATAAGTAAATTAAAACATGGGCTTTTCAAAGCACAGTAAGACAACAAACTATATGTTTATATGTGTGTGGAGGGAGTAATGAAGAAAAATATTGGAATTTGAAGACAATATTAAAAGAGAAAATATTTGGGGTAATGATGAGGATCTTTGAAATGGCAAGGGCATAAAAAGTTTATTCAAATAGAGGTTAAAACTAGGAAAGTTGTTCAGTCAGTAAAGTGTTTAACTTGTAAGCATAAAGACCCACATCTGATTCCCAAAGCCTTTCTGAGAATGGTGGGGTACATGTGTAATCTTAGTACTGGGGAGGTGGAGACAGATGGAACCTGGAAGCTTGCTGGCCAGACAGCCTAGCCAACATAGTGAGCTCTAGACCAGGGAGAAACACTGCCTCAAGGAAAAAGGTTATAGAGTCTGCAGAATGACACCTATGGTTGTGCTGTGGTATCCATGAAAACACACACACATATAAATACACACATACACAAAGAATGAGAATTTAAAAAGCTTACCAAACCTAGGAGAGTACATGAATATACTTTAGGAAAATAAATGATCACCAGTGAGATCCAAGTCCACAAGATAATACCAAGATGTACTGTAATCAAGTTCCCAAAGGATAGTGAGAAACAGAAAATTTGCAAGGAATTATGATAAGGACAGAAAGAAGGTATGAGTGCACACTAATTTTCCTAATCGCAGACTTCATGACATAATTTTTCTTATAGGCAGAGGAAAGAAAGAGTGGCATGAGATATTAACAGTACTGGAGAAAAATCATCTTAACCAGTAACATGGTACAAAGCAAAGCTATTTTTTAGAAATGAAAGAGAAGTAAAGGCATTACCATACAACAATAGAGACTGTATAACCAAATGGCCTGTTCTACAAATTATGGTAAAGGGACTTCTTTATTCTAAAGTAAAGGGCTCTTCTCAGTAAGAAGAAAGCATCAGAAGAGGTCAGGCTCCCTAACAAAAGTAACTACACCACTCCAGATTTCTCTAACATTAGGATGCGCAGTGCATCAACCATAGCTTCACTATGAGCACTATACAATAAACACACCTTTAGTGGTAAGCAATGTGGAAAGATATAAAATGGAGTATCAAAATTCAATTTGTGGAGAAATGGATGTGCAAAGTTTTATTGCTATCTTTTCTGATTTTGTTCTGTTTCTTATTTTTATAGCCACATTATGTTGCAACTTCTTCCCATCAACACACGTTTTTGAAAGTCTCATATAAATATAAAGTAAATATTAATACCAAGAAGTCAAAAAATAATAATCAGAGCATCTATGAACTAGAGATGTAGCTAAGTGATTAACTGTTTTATTCATGTGGGAGGCCTTAAATTTGATCTCAACACTGGAAAAAAAATGTGTTGGTATTTCTTTTTTGGCATTGCAGCACATTCTTCTGACTAAGAGATCAAAAAACCTGAAACAGGAAGATTTTGAGTTCCTAGGCCATCCCAGGAAAACAGTTCAAAATATGTGACTAATGTAAGCCATGCTTGTAATTATTTTGTGCATATATTGCCATGATTCGCATATACCCAGTTTTTTGGCAGCAAGTTTCTATAGATGCAGGGGAGGACACAGCAAAAGGGCAGCAGCAAATAGTAGGAAACTCCTAATGGCTGTTTCTATGTAGAAAAGAGCTTTATTGTCAGATTAATATGGTTATGACTAACAGAGGGGTTATGGTTTTAATGACAGAGAAAGTAAGAGAAAGAGAAAGAAGAGGAAGAAAGAGAGGAAGAGTAAAGGGAGATCCCAAGACAAGACAAAGAGAGAGAAAAAGAGTGAGATGCATGTGGAAACCTTGCTTTAAAGGGGCCTGACATCAGAGCCTAGGGGAGGGCATGGCTTGACATCAGAGCTCAGAGGACATGGCTCTTAGGGACTGTTACCATAACAGAAGATAGTAACAAAAGGAACAGTGAGGATAGAGAAATACAATAGAACAAAACAACAAAACAAAACAAAAAAGCTACATAGTAAATTTTCTATTAGTAATTACCGTGAACACATGAAGCAATTCTTTAGCTGAATGGTATGGATGGTTGTATTAACAAAAAAGACATAGGAATGTGTTGACGTAAGAAACTCCCATTACGGGGCTAGAGAGATGGCTCAGCAGTTAAGAGCACTGTCTACTCTTCCAGAGGACCCGGGTTCGATTCCCAGCACCCACATGGCAGCTAACAACTGTCTGTAGTTCCAGTTCCAGGCAAACACCAAGGCAAATAAATAAAGTTTAAAAAAAAAAAAAAAAAAGAAACTCCCATTACCTTGCATGTGATACATAGAGTGAAGGTAAAGCTATGGGATGAGATATTCTACCTGATAGGAACCCAGAAAAAGAAGTTGAAATGCTTAAGTCAGATATAGGCCCCAAATTAAAGGCAATTAAAAAGATACAAGAACAGTCATTATATTAATGATATCTTAAGGGATGAATTCATCAAAAATAAAGTGACTTGTACTGTATATGCACTCACCCCAATATCAGAACTTCTAAATATATAAATCAAATATTGATGAGCCTGGAAAAAAAGACAGACACTATTCAATAAGTGGGTAATTCTAAACTATACTTTCAGCAACAGACTTAATCATTTGAGTAGACAAGAAGAAACATCAGAGCTAAATTGTTAAAAAAAAAAAATCAAATGGGTACCCTTCACTGGCATTAGAGCCTAATTCTTTGAGATTCCGGTATATACTGAAGACCAGCTGAGCTATCCAGCCTTCTTGTAGCCAGAACATCTACTGTACTCTAGAACTTACCATTTGTAGCCAGCAATTGTTAAACTAGCAGAATCACAGCGAGCGAGCGAGCGAGCGAGCGAGAGAGAGAGAGAGAGAGAGAGGGAGGGAGGGGAGAGAGAAAGAGAGGGAGAGGGAGAGGGAGAGGGAGAGGGAGAGGGAGAGAGAGAGAGAGAGAGAGAGAGAGAGAGAGAGAGAGAGAGAGAGAGAGAGAGAAAGAGAAACCCTGGCTAATATAAGGTTTGAACTAAAAATGTACAAGTTTCTGACAGCAACATGGAAAAGGGAAAGTAATTTTCCTAAAATGTACAGATTCTTCACTTTTTAAAATCTGTTAGAACAGTATTTTTGCCTTATATTCCTCATGTTCACTTCCTAATGTTAAAAATTAATAGTAGAATAATCCTCTTTAAAAATCAGATCAGAACCTAAGAGCATGAGCATTCCCCAGCATATACAAGCCCAAAGTTCAATCTCCACCACTAATAAAATGAATCTATAGAGTAGAATAAATGATGATGTATTTATTAATCCAATGACTTTGTAGCTTAATGAGACATGGTGAGGAAATTATAACATTTATTGATTTTCTGTTAAATTCATGGTGAGCACTATCCCATTTGGGATCCATAAGCAACTAGAACTGTAAAGCATGATGCATTAAATAGTGGCTTTTTTTTTTTTTGGAAGAAAAAGAAAAATACCCACAAAGGTTCTGTTGGAGCAGCAACATAAAATAACCTAGTGTAAAGAAAACTAAGTTGATGCTATTGTTTGCCAATAACTTGAGAAATTTTCTATAAAGTTGGTGGATTAGGGAATATAGATTTATTAGTTTCTTTTCTGTTGCTGTGATGAAATACCAGAAACTAATGCATATCAAGATGAAAGGATTTATTTTAGCTTATAGTTTTAGAGCATCCATCATGGTAGGCAAGGCATGCATGGTTCAGGAACAGAAAGATAGGCTTAGTATACTTTTCATCATCACAGGAAGCAGAGACAGGGAACAGGACATGAAGAGAGGCTATAACACCTCAATGCCAACCCCAACTGATGTCCTTCCTCCAGCAAGATGGAACTTCCCACGGATTCTGAAACTTCCCAAACAGCCCCACCAACTAAGGACCAAATTTCAAACACATGATTCTATGAAGGACAATTTTCACTCAAGCCACCAAAGAAATCTACTTTTAAAAATCAAAAAAATTGTAGAAATTACTTTTAAAGGCTTGGTTCTTTGATTACAACTATTCTAACTACAAGTAATAAAACACATTTAAAATTATTCTACATCAAATAAATAAACTCATGAGGAGTGTGTCTAATTTGACTGAAGAATGGGTAAGAAAAAAAACTGTAGACTACTGCAATAATTTCAAAGAGAAGTGGTGGCCAGTGCATTATCAGAAGTGTGGTAAGAAATAAAACTGTGGTGTGTAGTGATAGACACAACCCTCTGAATTGAATAGTGCAAGAAAAGCAAGAGAAATGCCAATAGAAAGTGTCTGTGGTACTTTTGCATTTGTAAAAAATTTAGACAGAATGATTCAATATAGTTTGAGACAAGTTAAATCTAATTTGCACAGTTTGGGAAAATAAGTAATATATAAAATTGTACAGTTAGACTCATGATTTGCCATATATAACTTCTCTTTTATGCATCAAAAATCATACTGTATTGCAAGTCATAGTTATGTTCTCTTAGACTTTCTTCTACTGCTTTAAAATATTATTTTTACTTGGCAGCCTCCAACCCATATTGAATTCTTAAGTTGAAGGAAAAGTCATAATGAAAAAAGAAAGAGTCTCCCACAGATAAAAAATAATTGCTTGTCATTAACTGAGGTTTGTTTTCCTTACTGTTCTGGGTTCCTTTTTTTGTTTTAGTTTTTTGTTTGTTTTTTTTTTTTTTTTTACTTCTTTAGATTTTATTCTGTAAACTTATTTCCTAAAACTTGTTTGAAACATAAGCATATTACACCATTTAAACATACTAATATTAACTCTCATTTAAATGATTATTAATATTTCTAATGTCTATTGTTCTTTAGTCATTTTGATACACATTAAACCCTTTAACATTAGTTCAGAGATAGAAAGACAGAAAGATAGACAGTCACATTGAGACTATCACATAGAAACATACATGTTCTTTTAGCCAAGAGTGATCCATATCAGAGCTTTGGACTTCTAGTCTTTAAATTTGTTACTGAAATAAATATCTTTTTTTTAAAAAAAAAAAAGTCACTTTTTTCAGGCATTTCTTTCTTTTCTAAAGGTGCTTCTTTATTTTTAATTTTGTTCACGAAACAGAAACAATGGATTATTCCATGAGACCAGCAAGCAGAAAAAAGGAAAGAATGACAGAAGTGTGTTCTACGTTCTTTTTTTTTTTTAGTTCCATTACTTCTTTTTTCCCCTCTTTTTATAATTATTATTATTATGAACAAAGGAGTCACACTTTCTAACCTTGTATATCCTTATTCAAGGTTCCTAACCCTCCCACCACATCAAGTCATTCTTTCTTCTCCACAAATCCCCATCCCATCCCTGGGCAGGCTGCAGGCAGTCCCATGGTCCCACTGCCCCAATATTGCTTAGTTCAGTCTCCACTCCTGGCAGATGCAGTTTTCTTTCCCCCTCCCTCACTCAAGAGTGAGTCAGGTGTTCCTCTAGTGGGAGTTGGATCCACAATGTCAGTCCAAAGTGTTTCTGATCCCAAGCTGTTCAGTGGTTGTGGTTTGCAGCTTGGGCATGCTTTTGCTTTTTTCTTCTTTGTTTGTTTGTTTAGAGTCCACTAATGAGTGAGTACATCCCCTGCTTATCTTTCTGAGTTTGTGATACATCACTCAGTCAGATATTCTCCAAATCCATCCATTTGCCTGCAAATTTTAGGATATCATTTTTTCTTACTGCTGAGTAGTACTCCATTGTGTAGATGTACCATAGCTTGTTAATCCATTCTTCAGTTGAGGGACATCTAGGTTGTTTTCAGGTTCTTGCTATTACAAATAACGTTGCTATGAACATAGTTGAGCTAATACCTTTGGTATGTGAATGTGCCTCTTTAGGGTATACACCCAGAAGTGGTATTGCTGGGTCCTTGTGGAGATTGATTCTCAATTTTCTGAGAAACCCCCATACTGCATTCCAAAGTGGCTGAACAAGCTTACACTCACATCAACAATGGAGGAGTGTTCCCCTTGCTCCGCATCCCCTCCAGCATATGCTGTCCTCTGTGTCTTTTATCTTAGCCAATCTAACAGGTGTCAGATGGTATCTCAAAGTTGTTTTGATTTGCATTTCTCTGATGGCTAAAGATGATGAGCACCTCTTCAGGTGCCTTTCAGCCATTCGTAATTCTTCTGCTGAGAATTCCCTTTTTAGATCTGAACCCCATTTTTTCATTGGGTTATTCAAGGTTTTGGGCTCTAGATTCCTGAGTTCTTTATATATCTTAGAGATCAGTCCTCTATCACTTGGAGGGTTGGTGAAAATCTTTTCCCATTATGTAGGCTGTCGTTTTGTCCTATTGACAGTGTCCTTGGCTTTACAGAAGCTTCTTAGCTTCAGGAGATCCCACTTATGATTGCTGGTCTTAGTGTCTGTGCCACTGGTATTATATTTAGAAAGTAGTTGCCTGTGCCAATTCATAGAAGTGTATTTCCCTCATTCTTTTCTATCAAGTTTAAAGTGACTGGGTTTATGTTGAGGTCTTTGATCCACTTGGATTTGAGTTTTGTGCAGGGTGACAGGCTCCGATCTGTTTGCATTTTTCAACACACTTCCATCCAGCTATGCTAACACGATTTGTTAAATATACTATCTTTTTCCATTGAATATTTTGGGCCTCTTTGTCAAAGATCAGGTGTTCATAGGTTTTTGTGTTAATGTCTGGATCCTCAATTCTATTCCATTGGTCCACAAGTCTGTTTTTATGCCAGTACCAGGATGTTTTTATTACTGTAGCTCTATAGTATAACTTGAAGTCAGGTATGGTGATATCTCCTGAGATTCTTTTGTGGAGTAAAATTGTTTTGGCAATTCTGGCTTTCCTGTTATTCCAAATGAAATTGAGTATTGTTCTTTCAAGATCCAAGAAATATTGTGTTGAGATTTTGATGGGCAGTGCATTGAATCTGTAGATTGCTTTTGGTAGAATTGCCATTTTTACTATGTTGATCCTACTTATCCAGGAACATGGGAGAGCTTTCCATTTTTTGATTTCCTCTTCAATTTTTCTTCAGTGATTTAAAATTTTTGTCAAATAAGTCTATTACTTCTTTGGTTACAGTTACTCCAAAGTGTTTAATACTATTTGCTGCTATAGTGAAGGGTAATGTTTCCCTTATTTCTTTTTCAGCTCTTCTATCTTTAGTGTATAGAAGGGCTACTGATTTCTTTGAGTTAATCTTGTATCCTGCTACATTGCTGAAAGTGTTTGTTAGCCATAGCAGTTCCTTAGAAGAATTTTGTGGGTCACTTATGTATACAATCATATCATCTGCAAATAGAGATAGCTTCACATCTTCTTTTCCAGTTTGTATTCCCTTAATCTCCTTTCATTCTATTATTACTTTAGCTAAAACTTTGAGAACTATATTGAATAGATAAGGGGAAAGAGAAATCCTTGTCTAGTTCCTGATTTTAGTTGGATTGCTTTGAGTTTTTCTCCATTAAGTTTGATACTGGCTGTCGGCTTCTTGTAAATCACCTTTATTCTATTTAGGTATTCTCCCTGTATTCCTGATCTCTCCAGGGATTTAATCATAAAGGAGTGTTGGATTTTGTCAAAGGCTTTTCAGCATCTAAGTATATGATCATGTGGTTTTGTTCCTTTAGTTTGTTTATATGATGGATAACGTTTTTACTGGGTTCCTAAAGAGTTACAAATAATGTAGGACAGAGATCTCAATGGTAAGGCTAATAAATAATCATGTCAGCTTATTTACATTTCCATGGATAGGCTCTGACTATATCTTAAATAACTATATCCTTCTTTTAAAATGGGTCAGATATTTCCTAGTGATTCTAACCTTCTTTAGACTAAGGATACTAAACTTTAAAGCACTTTATTAGATGATGTTACACAAGATATAAACAAAGCTGAGAACTGGGCTCTGTTGAGTTAACAGTACTCACTTGAGTATAGTATCTTCTTCTAGTAGCCATTCATCTGAGCAGGTTTTTATATTTTCTACTATGCACAAGGCAAAGTGTGTGCTAAGTACTATAAAGATAGCAAAAAATAATGTTTTCTGGGATAAAATTTTTAAAATAGATTCAGAATACCATTATATGTATAAAAATATCCAAGGTTGTTGTAGAAGGTTTCCGGCCCATTTGGGCCAGAGGTTTTGACCTGGCCCATGGCAGCTTTTGTCCCCCAAAGAAATGAAACAGATCCTTATATTAATTTCATACTGTTTGGCCCATGTCTCAAGCACATTACTAGCTAGTTCTTTCATCTTAATTCAGCCCATTTTTAGTATTTTATCTGCCATGTGTCCTAGCTCGTGGCTCACCTGGATTCCTTACATGTCTCTTCTTCGGGGGTCAGATGGAGACTGTTTAACTCCACCCACCTTCTACCTGTCTGTCCCCTGATCCTCCACCCACTTCTACGGTGCTCCACATAGGCCAAAACAGCTCCTTTATATACAGCATTCAGAGAACATTTCCACCACACAAGGTCCAATAAAGGATCTTTTAAGTTAAAAGAAAAGAAAGAACCATAGTTAATATTCCTTTGTCCTTTTCAGGTCTTTTCAGTTGAATCATTATAACAGCATCATAAATCAGTTATTAAGTAGCCCACTATATAGATGAGGGCTCATTGAAAGAAGTTTAAAAACATACAGAGGGCAACACAGCAAAATGGGCCAGCCCTGGAAATATTCTCTTCATTAAACATCTATTGCTCACTCAAAATAAGATACATGGCACAATTGTAAAAGAAACTTGAGGTGTGAAATAAAGGACAGATTTTACACACACACACACACACACACACACACACATACACACAAATATATTACTTCTAATTACAAGATTATATATACTATTATGTAGTATATATTTATTATATAATATATACTGTATAGTATATGTTATATAATATATGTATATGTAGTGTTTCTAATTATGAGAAACAGAACATCATGGGCCAAGAAGGCACATTTGCATATCAAGAAAAAAATGACATTGTGGAGCTGGTCACGTATGAGTTGATGTAAAGCAGCATTAGAATAAAAACAGAAAATCCTTAAGTACATATATATATATTAGGGTATATATTATATATCATAATTTTTAAGTAGGCTACCAGTCCATTTCTTAAAACATCCTTTCCTATATATGCTGCACTGAGTTTTCACCAATTTATGGTGAGGGCCTTTACCACTGGAAAAATCTGAGAGCTGTCATCTATCAGGTTTTAGATAGATACATCAATTATACTTAAATTTAAGAGCTCCTGGCAGAAGAGAGTCAACACTACAGTAATTGATACTATCATAAAAATACAAGTCTTAGGTAATAAAGAATTGAGATTTCAATTACTGAGAATATGTCTTGATACAATTACAATAGAAAACGATGCCAGTGGATAGAAACAAACATGAAATATAAGGGCATTTGTTTTCTTAACTGGTAAGAAACAAATCTGATGTGTTGGTCGTGGTGATGAAGATGTCTTAAACAAATCTGCCATGTTATTTCTAGTCTAGGGTGCTATTTTGGTTTTAAAAATAGTATTATGCCTCCACGCTCACTTTGCTTCTCTTGTAGAATTACATCCTCAAATAATTGCTGGTAGAAGACCATTTTTAAAGTGTGCTCTCATACTCAGGATGGTCCTGCATCATCATTGTCTGTGGTGTAAAGCTGACAACCCAGCGTGACACTCAAGTCCTCAGACTACATTGCCACAATACCCTCTCTGTGTTCCATCTTGTGAAGTGGTCCTTAAATCAAATCAGATAGTCTTCTCACAAGCTTATGCTATTATGCTAGCATATCATGCAAGGAAGGACACTATTGCCAATCAGCGGGTTTGTGTCTGGGTAGGTGTTTATGTTTCCCCTTTTGTAGCATGCAGAATATCTTCCTGTAACATGAAGATGCTACATAGATGAAGGTTCTACGTAGGAATTAATTCAACTTTTCCATGTCCAATGAGTTGTGTAGTTGTTATTTACAGCAATAGAGCCTTTCATCAGTTTGTGGAGAGTAATTATAGTCTTCTCAACAGCGTGGGTTGTTTGGGGATTCCTGTGGTGCCCCTTCATCCAACAATTCAATTAAATGTAACCCAATAGCAGTACTGGAAGGTTCATTTGGTTACAGATGTCCAGTTGAGAGTCTGTCCTCCCCAGTATTTGAAAATTTTATTAAAATGGCAACCCAAGCAGAATCATACTCTGTTCCCCAGTCAGATTTCTTTTTGTTGTTAACTCTTTGGGGACCCACTACCAAGCTCCCAAATAAATACATGGAGACCTATTTTTACTTAAAAATAACTGGTCTTAGCTTATCCTATCTACCTTTTGACACTGGGCTTTTACCTCTCTTTATTCTTTATACCTTTCTTTCCTTCTTACTCTGTGGCTAGTTGTGTGGCTGGATGGCTAGCCCTTGGCATCTTGCTCTCCTGCTATTCTTGGTCCTCCCTTTCTCTCCTCTATTTATTCTCTCTGCCTAACAGCTCTGCCTATTTCAGTTTCTTGCCTAGCTATTGGCTGTCCAGCTCTTTATTAGGTCAATCAGATATTTAAGACATGCAAAGTAACATAGCTTCATAGAGATAAACAAATGCAACATAAAATAATACAACACATCTTTTCATCTTTAAACAAATATTTGACAGCATAAAAAAATGTAACACATTTTTAATATTCAACAACATCATCCCTAAATAGGATGCCTCCATTCGAGAACTTTTCATTTAGGAACTTAAACATCTCCAGGTAAGTACATTTAGCCTTCATTAATAGTTTCATTTGATGCCCTTACATCAAGCATCAGAAATCTATGCAGAAGATAAAGTAGACAGAAATATTGCAAGAGCCAGAGGTAGTGGATGATTCCAAGGACACAGGATCCTCCAGACACAATAGGACTGATGTACATGTGTGCTTACCTGAACTGTAGCAACATGCCTGAATTTATGAATGTTCAAACCATTTGGAGTTCAGAACCAAAGTGGATATGAGGTTCCATTCATACCCAAAAGGATAGTTGTAATTGATGCCTGAAGACAAAGAGAAAATATTTCTCCAATGGAGTGTCTCTTGGTACATCAACCACACTGTAGGCCATGTTCCATGTCCAGGTATTGTTAGTCAACACAAAATTAACTTAATGGCAATATTATTAGTTTTCTATACTTTTTGTTGTACTTTGCTTTGTTTGTTTGGGCATTTTCTTTTTTACCTCCTTGGTCTTTGTTGCATTTTGTTTGGTTATTTGATTTGATTTTCATTTTTGTTTATTTGTGATTAAAAAAAAACAGGAAGGACAGAGAACATGAATATGGATGGTTAGGTATTTGAGTAGAACCTGGAAGGAGTTGGGGTAGAAAAAATGATCAAAACACATATTAAAAAATTAATAAATAAAAGTGACTCAGATTTAGAAAAACAAATATCACATGTTCTTTCACACGTAGATCCTAGCTATTAACTTATCTGTATACAGTGTGGATAAAGAAGCCATAAAACTAGAAATGAACCCATGGGAAAAGAAAAGGATGTGTAAGGAATAGACATACTCCTTCTGGGCAGGTGACATTGAGGTGGAAAGGGGACACTAGGGACAAAAAGTGTGAATGAGAAGAGTGAGGAGGCAAGGGGAACTAGGGAAAGAGGAGGAGATGGTCAGCCAAAACTATGTCTGGATGAAAACGGTGTTTAGAAAACTCTGCTACTATTTATGCCAATTAAAAAATAAAATCTTATTCATTGAAAGAGAGAGAAAAAAATCAGAGAAAACTGAGAGTGAGAACACTGAGAAATCACCAATCTCTTACCATAGAAAATATTATTTACTGTAATAAACTTAAATTATACTGCTCAACTTAAAATGATATTAGTTTTCTATACAATAAACTATAAAGAATCATTAAGATAACCTAGAATAGCAAGGTGTTAAGAATATTACTTATAATTTTACTTAATTTTTATCAGTTATAGAAAGTAGTCATCTGAATTCATTGCCTTAGAAATACTTGTTATATGTCATTCTATTGTACCTTAAAATGACAAGGCTATTTTAAATATATATTAAAATTATAAGCAGCTTCTTATCACTTCCTTCTTACCCAGTGCTAGTCCTAATTCTCTAAGTAATGAAAAAATTATTTGAGAACTCAGAGCCAAAACATCTGTCCAATATTTACACAGAGGCATCATTAATTATTTTAACTCATTACAATTCCTGTGCATGTTCTTTTTATTAATGATCCATTCATAAGGGAGATTTGTAAGAATTCAAATCTCCTTTAAAGAAACTTAACACATATGTTAAATGTTAGTTAATGACAGTTATATTAGGTGTAAAAATAGTGATGATTTTTGTAGTATTGCTTCTGACCGAAGATATGTGTCCTGGAAGATGAATAGCAGAATTTTATGGTAATTCAGTGTTGAAATTTTTGAGGAATTTTCAAAAACAATTTTACAGCATTTTATGTTTTCATAAAAAATGTGAGCACTAGAGTTTCTTCACATTCTTGGCCAAATCTAGTCTGAGTATTAGCTAAATGTAGTTTCGAATTTTTATTTATCACCTTTTTTAAATATCAGGTTGAGTTTTTTTACTAATAATTATCAAAATAATGTTAACAAGAGAACTCCAGAACTGATGGAGAATGTGTATACATTCTCTTTTGTCATCTGCTAAAACCATAGGCAGTTGGGCAGGATCAGGCTTGCCTATTGAAGGAAGGGACTGGTGGGGCAGAGGCAAATTGCAAACAAGAATACGAGTTACTTCTCAACACTGTAACAAATACAAGACAACCTAAAGAAAAAGTTTTATTCTGATTTAAGTTTCAGAATTCAGTTCATGCATGGGTTCAAGTCATTAGACACAGCATCATTGTTGTAGGAGTATGTGCTAGGAAAGAGCTATTACTTCATGGTATTGTTTGGTTCTGTGAAAACAATGGAGCAATTCTTGACTCTAATGATGTTAACAAAGAGGATGAGGGTACTAGAAACTTGATAATACTCCAAAGTTGCTCTGAGCCAATAGCTTTAAAGTTCCTAAGTCATAAAGATGACTAAGAATGATGAAAGGACCAGGAAGCCAAGGAGAGGTATGAACACAGCTCCATGCACAGAGAAGTACATCATGAAGAAAACCAATAAAACGGGTTGCTCACATTTTGGCCTGAAGCTTTTCTGAACAGAAAATGAGCCCAATTGATTTTTCTCATATGGATGTTAGGAATCAGGTTGTGGTTATCATTGTTGGCTAAATGAGATACATGGAGAAGGTTTCAGCTGGCTAAGGAAGTGAATAAAATAATACAGGATTAGGAGAAGAAATAATAATAATAAAAATAGATCTGCCAAAAAATTGAAGGTGAAATAAAAAATGAAAAATTTAAAAATGAACAGAGATTGATGGTTTAAAATTTTTAATTTCTAAATAAAGATCCTGAATTCACTGTGTAGAATGTTCACACACACACAAACATACACATGTGATTTTGTCACATAGTGGATTTCTCTGTTATCTTGGGGCCTGTAATTCTAACTAATTACTTTAGATAAGGGCTGTCTACCTCCCAATGCCTATTAATGGGCAGATAAGAAACACAGTGAGACAAAAGGGCCTAGAAATAAGATGCTTCCCAGGACCTGTGTCTAGTCCTTTCAACCAGTTGTCTGTCTCCTCCTCTAGTTCCTATAAACTTCCAAACAAAAACCACCACTAAATAGGAACCAAACATTCAATGCATGAGCCATTTGGGACTGTGGTGGCTCTTCATATCCTAATTTAACTAACAAATAAAATTATCTGAAAGGAGGTAAAGTTAATTGAGAAAACGCTTCTATAAAATCCAGCTGAAAGACATTTTCTTAATTAGTTATTGATAAGAGAGAATCCAGCTTATTGTGGAAAGAGTCACCCCTGGGCTGGTATTCCTAGGTTATATGAGAAAGCAGGCTGAGCAAGCCATGAAAACAAGCCAGTAAGCAGCACTTCCCACTGGCCTCTGCATTATCTTCTGTCTCCAGTATCCTTCCAGTCTTGGGTCCCTATCCTGACTCCCTTCAATGATGAACAGTGCTGTGGAAGTATAAGACAAATAATACCTTTCTTCCCCAACTACTGTAGCCTTGGTGTTTTATCACAGCAATATAAACCCTAACTAAGGTAAAGACATTTCATTTGCAAAACATAACATGAGGTTATTTAGTTTAGATTTTGACAGCTGTTCCTCTACTTAGCATATATGTGAACAGTCCACATAGGAGAGCCACCAACCTGATCTCACTGATATTGATTGCAAAAAGGCAAGTGAACCCAACTGTGATCAATAAACCATAAATAAGTGAAACATATAATATGAATTCTACTTGGAATATAATGAAAACCTGGAGCCAGATATTGGGGAAAAGCTGGAATATCAGAGATAGAGAAACAAACCACAGCCAATTCTCACCAAGCCAAATCCTAAGGCCTGTCTCCATGAAATCTTTAAACTCAGTTTCTCTCCTCAACCCACCAAGAAAGCAGCTAGAAAAACTTTCTCTGCCTAGCTATCTTAACTTTCTCTTTCTACATTTCTAAAGCTAGGATTATAGATGTGGGTCACCACTCCCTAACCTTCTTGGCTTGACTCTGTGGTTGATTCTCCTGATATTCCAGAGTAACTTTATTAAATACATATCACCACATATTCCCTTTTGTGTCAAAAATAAAAAAGGTTATAATTAATATAACCAAAACTATATGAAATAAGTACAATAACTATATATAATATGTACAAGCAATACTTACATCAATAATATCCAGTCCCTTAACAATTGACAAATTCAAAACAAATTTATTATTTATCCTATTTTGATAAATTCAAAGGATTGTACCCGATTCACTTTTTATCTTAATGTATTACTAATTATAAACTATCTTTTGCTGTCTCTCAAACTTATTAACTTTAACCTCCTAGTGAATTTCTTTTCTAAAACTCTCACTAGAAACCTAAGCACAAAGGAATCACAACTAAAGGTGCATATTCTATGTGCCCCAAGACAGTCTTCCCTTTAGATGTTGTTCTAGTTTTCTTTTTTCTGTCCATATGATAAAACATGATGTCCTAAAGCAACTTGGAGATGGAAAGGTTCTATTTGGTTTTTACATCTAGATCACAGTGTGTTATTGAAGGATATCATGGCGAGAACTCAAGTCAGGAACCTGAAAGCAGGAACTGTATGAAGCAGCAGTCATGATGGGGTGCTGCTTATTAGCTGGCTTCCCATGACTTGCTCACCCTGCTTTCTTCTACAACTGAGGACCATCTGCCCAAGGATGGGACTACCCTTACTGTTCTGCCTCCCATCAACCATCAATCAGTGTCCCACAGACTTGCTTAAAAGCCAGTCTAGTGGACACATTTTCTCAACTGAGGTTGGTTACCTCTTCCCAGATGACCCTGGCTTGTGTCAAATCAACAGTAACTAACCAGTACAGATGTCCAAGAAAAAAGCACCCTAATTGTTTTTCCTAGCAAACATGAACACTGTTTTCATAAAATTTACATTAAAAAAAATTTTTACCAAAAAAAGAAACTATAACTATCTCATCTTTAAGTCTCTCAAAGACCAAGGAAGGAAACAATATTACTAAGTAAACAGGAAGTGCAAGCAAGTGACTTCCAAAAATGTGAAAAATGAAACAGCTGGCTGCCTGAACAGTCACCCAAGGTTTCTCTGCAGCTTTGAAATATCCATTTTTGGCCTGTAGGCCTAGTATATCTGACAGACTTATCTGTGAAGCAGAAATTTTTTAAAGACCTTTCTGCCTTGTCCTGGCAAGGTTTGGCAGTTCTTTCTTGTGTATCCTCCATGTCCATTTCAGACATCGTACTATCAGCAGTTGAGGCTAGGGCACTTTCTTGCCCAGTGGCTAAATTTTGCCACAAAGAACATCAACTCCATATGGAGTTTTTTCGATGCCCATCTTCTTCTCTGAAGTACATTGGTGCCACCAGAAACAGATATGTCTCATTGTCATAAAAATAATAATAAAAATATATGTTAATGAAATGTTAATAAAGCATTATGCAGTCTATTTCTAGGGGGTTTGTTACTTCTTTCTGTTTGTTTAGCATATCCTTTAGAGTTCAGTTTGATCTCTCTATGACTACTTGCCCTGTAGGATTGAATAATATACCTGTAATATACTTTATATTATAATAAGCAAAACAAATTGTTTCATTTTACTAGAGACATATGCTAGAGCATTGTCAGTCTTAATTTCTACATGTATTCTCATGGTGGCCATAATTTCTAGCAAATATGGAATTGCAGAATCAGTCTCTTCTGAACTCGAAGCAGTTGCCCATTAAAATTCAGAAAATGTATCTATTGTATGTTGTATATATTTTAATTTTCCGAATTCAGTAAACTACAAAACATCCATCTGCCAAATTTTGTTTCTAAAGTATACCTTTAAAATTACTTCCTGCTGGTAATGAGAGTTTGGTTACAAAAGGAACAGGTAGAACATCATTTTGACAATTGCTTTGGCTTGTTGCTAAGTGATGAAGAAATCTTTTTTAAAACCTTTACTATTGATGTGATTTGTTTCTATGAAACTCTGAGGCATCTAGCACATTTCTTATTAATAAATTATTAATATCATGATTATCTTGTGCTAGAGGGCCTGGCAGACCCATATAGGATAGGATGTGTATTATATGAAAGGGATGATTCCTATTTCTAATTATTTCTTGTAACAGAATAAATAATGAAATTAGTTCTGACTCATCAATAATAAAGTCAGCAGTTTCAATGTGTAAAACAACTCTTTTTGCATACTGAGAGTCAGTGGATATATTAAGATGTTTTGTGAAATTCATTAACACCATCATAATAGCATATAATTCTGACTTTTGAACAGAATTATAAGGGCTTTGAATCACTTTATTTATGTTTTCTAATTTGTAATCTGCCTTGATTTATTTGTAGCAGTATAAAATCTAGGAGCTCCAGAAATAATTGGTGTTCCCATACAATATGCAGAATTCATTTAGTTCCATTTATAAATTAAGTCCTTTTGCTTTGGGGATATCTATTGTCAATCTCTCCTATAATAATAATAATAATAATAATAATAATAATAATAATAATAATTTACTGCAAGCTCTTTGGCAAGGTTCACTTTCTGCCCATAACTTATCAATTTCTTCATTAGTTAAAGGCACAACAATTTTTGCTGGGTCCATTCCTGTCAACTGATTAAGTCTTAATTTTCCTCTAAAAATTAAATTAGAAATCTTTACCACATATGTCTTTCTTACTCAGTTTATGTGGTAAAAATATCTAATCCAATATAATATTTTTTCTTTGCATTAAAATTCCAGTAGGAAAATGTTTAAAGGATAAAACAACCAGAATGCAATTAAGGTCTGTATCCACATGATCTACATGTGCAATCTGTAACTTCTTTTCCACCAAAGCCAATTCTTTTTCAGCTTCATCTAGTAATTCTCTTGGACTATTTAAGTCCTTATTTCCATCTAAAGTTTGCAACAAATTATCTAGTTCATGATTTTTTATTTTAATATTGGGCCAAATATTGTAAATGTCTCCTATCTTTGGAAATCATTAAGACTTCACAATCTAGCTCTCCTGATGTGCACCTTTTATGATCTAATTTTTTGTTGACCTACTTTATATCCTAAATAATTAATAGAATCTTCTCATTTTTTTAGGAGCAGTTTGTAATCCCCAAGTAGCATTTTTTTACTTTATTAAACTTTTTTCTAATGTATTTATATTGTTTATGTAGTAGTATATATTATATATATAGTATATATTGTGGAAATTGCTTATGTATCACTTCTAATGACTGTTGTACAAAATATTGGCACAGGGTAATGCTATTTAACATTCCCTGTGAGAGAACCCTTCACTGATATCTCTTTACAGGCCAAGAATTATTATAATGGGCATTGTAAAGGCAAATTTTTCCTTGTCTTGTTTTTTTTTTAGAAGTAAAAAAGTCTTCTAAGTCAATAACTATAATGGGCCTATATATATGTTATATAGCTCATGTATGCTATATATATATATGTCTATGCTCAGCCAAGTATCTCTGCCTTCACCTCTATTCATTATTGGATATAAGTTCTGTGATGGCACTTAGGGTGGCTATTTATTTGATTATAGAAGAAGTTCTGTCTCATCAACACCTTCATTAATTGGTTGAAGACCTAGCCAGGTATATCCTGTGAGTTCTTGAAGGTTTCCCTGGCACCTGATCTTTTTCCAACCTCACACTGGCTTCCTCTATTAAGATCTCCATCTCTTCTTTTCTTCTCCCTCCTTGTTGCTCCTCTCACTCAATCATCTCCTACAATGATTTGTCCCCATACTTTCTTGGTTTTAACCCTTTATGTTCCCAATTAGCTAAGAAGATCTTCTCTATTTTCTCTTCCTAGGGAAATTCCTGGATGTCTCTCTTAAGAGAAGGCAAAGGAATTTGAAATTGTAGATATCCTATAGGCTTTCTGGCATGCAGCAACTACTGGTAAAAGTGCTAGTCAGATAACCTGACAAGGTGTTAGGTGAGACAGATAACCCAACAAGGTACAGGGTGACTGGGGGGGGGCAGGAAGGGGAAGGGAGTTTGAACAAGGGGATACATGGATAAAAAATGACTTTATTCAAAAATAAAAAAATAAATAGAAAAAATGAATCATTAAAAAAAAAAGAATGGCAGGGCATGTAAGGGACACAGGGTAAACCCAACAGGGCGCCAGCAGTACAGGAAGAGTATGAAGGGCACAACCCTAGGCATGGCTATGTAAATCTGTGCCCATCCATTCTCTTAAGAGGAGATGCCTCATGAAAGTCTCTTTTCTGCTTGTACCTACCTGGCAACTTCCCTGAATAAACTCTAGTGTGGCACTGGTAGTGTGTATCTGTTCTCATATGTAAAAACAAAAGAAAACACTTTGTTTTAGCACTCTTAGATCTATTACATCTATCCATTTTTCAGGGTTTTTTTTTTTTTTTTTTTTACAACAAATACAGGATAATTCCAAGGGCTGGTTGCATCTTTTAATATGCTGAGCATTTAACTGCTCCTATACTAGTTAATCTAAGGTTTGCAATTTCTCTTTTGTTAAAGGCCATTGTTGAACCCATATAGGCTTATCTTTTAACCATTTTAAAGGTAGTGTTGTGGGTACCTGTGAAAGATCAACAGATATTGTGCCTTGTTTTTGTACAACCTGAATTGTTGGTGACTATTTCTTATATTTTCTAACATTTTCCCCAAAAACATATGTTAATATATGGCTCATTTCTGAGATTAGAGTAATGTTAATCTGAGTATTTCATTGGTGTAATAAGTCATAGTAATGTTAACCACATATGGATTTAATTTTCCTATCTATACTTCTGGCCCTATACATTTAAGCCATCTTACACTCTGTTTTACCTGGAATAACATTCAGATTTCCCCAAACCAGAACACATTTACTTTCTGAAGGGGTCAATTTGAACGCCAAAATTTTGGTGAAATTATTGCTATATCCATCTCTATGTCTACCAAACTTTCAATGACAGCATCATTATTATTCATATTTTTGATGTTCACTTTATGGTTTTCCCTGAATAATTTGTTCTCTTTGCTATAAATGTTCTATTGTCCAGAGCAGTGTAGGATTTTTTAAATATAGGCTTTAGGTTCTTTAATTGCTCTGGGAAGGTGCTTCTTCCACAAAAACAGGATAAAAATAAACTGTATTAGATGGGGGTGGGGTGGGGTGGGGTGGGGACTGAAAAAAAAAATCCATGGGGAATTTCCTGAAGGCAAAAAAGTTACCTTGCCTGTTTCTTGTTGATTTTCACTCATTGGTTCAATTCCTTCCCTTGCCACACCTTCTGCATACTACAGAAGCAAGTTGTGTTCTGTTTGGGTTATTCTTAGAAAAGACTTTGTTTCTGGGAATGCCTTCTTTACAGTCCCTTTTTACATGACCTTACTTTCCACAATTATACTATTTGATAATGTGACTTTTCCTTAAATCTCTAGAAATAACCTTTTCTACTTAATTGTCATCATAGTTATAAGATTTCATATTAATTGTATTGTGAACCCAATCCTCCAAGGGTGCTGACCTTGCTTTTAACAGCCTAATTATGTTTTGCACTGTAAGTTAGCATTTTCAAAATCTAGAGATTCAATTATTATTCACCTAGCTTCTGAATCTGGTATCATTCTATTTTCTGCTGCAGTCAATCTTTGAAAAAAAAAAAAATCTGTAATGTAAATTCTTTTGGTCCTTGGATCACTTTTGTAAAGAATTTAATTTTCTTTTCTATTTCTCCAATTCTGTTTCAAGCATTCAAGGCTGACATTTTGCATAAATGCATAATGTGATTAGCATATAAAGATTGCCTTTCTACATTAGCATACTGCCCCTTTGATCTTGTGATATTTCTATGCCTCTATCTCTGCTTCTTTATTCTGTTGTTTTAGCTTCATCTTTTCACCATGTCTTCCACTGTAACTGCAGCCCAGCCTCAAGGACAGCCCTAACCGTATATGCCATGTCTTTAGGGATAATTCTATTACAGGTTGACAAATAATTTAACATTTGTTTACAAATAGTGAGTGTATGCTGTAAAGTAACTATTGCTTCCTTGAATCTCCTTAAATCTAACATTTGTACTCGAGTCCATTCAGCTTCTACACAGTTTCTATTATTTTGCAATTCCTTTAAGGTTACTGGGTATACTAAGCTTGGTTGCTTGGAAGTCTTAGGCTGTTTCTATGTAATCTTATAAAACAATGTTGAGATTGGTTCTTTAAATTCCTCTGTCTGGGTCTGAATATCTCTGTGTTCTCTTTTAACAAGCTTTTCTAAAACTTTTATCTTGACACTCATATTAACTGACTTTTTAATGATAAAACAGAAATAATCAAATAATATTTTGATAGATACTGCAATCATCCCATCTATATTATTAATCTTCTCCTTTATGAGTTCCAGTTTCAATTTGTCTAGAGTAATATCAAACATAGACCAACCACTTTCTGTTTTTAATGTGGGGAAAAAATATATATCTGCCCTAAACAAATTCCTCTTTTAAAGAAATCCCAGTTTATTTGCCAAACTTGTTGTCAATGCTGAATCAGATGACTGTGAAGTGGGACAGCTACCTAGTGTGGTAGCAGCTCAAGAAAGAAGTCCAGGAAGAAAACAACAACAACAACAAACAAAAACCTACAACACACCAGGAGAGAGAAGCTGCTGTCTGAAAAACTCGCCCAGATGAAACTAGAGAAGAAACATATGTGTGGCAGCCTCTTCCTAAGGCTGGAGGCTAACTCGGAACAGAAAACCTAACCAATGGGGTAATGACCCCAGCCACCTGATGCTCAAACCAGAAGGCAGCTTTTTGGCAAATTTGTGCCCCAAAAGTTGAGTGCCAAATATTGCATGGATTCTATTTGTTATGTAATGAAAACCTGGAGCCAGATATTAAACAACAGATGAAATATCAGAGAGATAGAAACAAACCACAGCCAATTATCATCCATCAACTACTCATGCCTGTTGCCACAAAATCTTCAACCCCAGTTTTTCTCCTCAATCCATCAAGGAAGAGAAGCACCATGAAAAACTGAGAAACCTCTCTTTTCTTGCCCACCCAGCTATCTTAACTTCCTCTATCAACATTCCTAAAGATAGGATTAAAGGTGTGGGTCAACCACTCCCTGACTTTCTTTCACACCTGGCTCTGTGGATGACTCTCCTGATAGTTCAGAATAATTTTATTAAATATACATCACTACATATCAGATTTAAAAGAAAATGCTAAAGATTCAAGGCTAAATAAATGGTTACTTTTCATCTTTTTATAGCATTGTTATGCAAACGGATATATGTTATACTATACATGGATAAGCAAAAAAGAAAATTATTGTATTAAAACACTGCATGAAATACTAACTTCAGATAAGGCCATCATATTGCGAATGTACCCATAAGAAAGATCAATTTTGTTAATACTATAAGGTTGCAGGATCAAGATGGGACTGAAGGACAAGCCAATAGAATGGATATGGAATTCTGAAGTTTTTAGAAAAATGTGATCCTCATTCTAATCACTCTAGTAATGGTCAGGGGTCTAGAAATCTCTTTTATAATATCTACTAGCTGAGTAAGCAAAGAATCAAGTGCATTTGCTTCTGCACATGTCAGATCGGAGAATATAAATCTATGCCTGTGATTTTGAAAAAGAGACTGTGATGTCCTTTCTAGCTTCACAGCTATCATTGCACATACTTTCACCCTTGGTGATCATGCTCATTTTACCTGCTCTCTTTTGTACCTTAGTGACCAGAGCACTGTATATTTCCTACCTTATTTTGGCCAATATTTGAGTCAAAAAATTAATATAAAATTGTAACATCCACTGTTTGCTTCTCATCATATTTATCAGAAAGGCATTTTTGAAAAACAAAACATAACCTGAATAATATGTATGATACAAATAGTTATGTATTGCATATGCCATTATCCCATGATAAGAACTCAGATTCCAAGAACTTAAACACAATGCAGAAAATAATCATGACACTCTTCTCACTGTTTTCTCTCTGTGCTAGGCAGTGGTTAGTACTCTCACAGTAGTAACTATTATTGTTATTTTCATTTCTCAAGAACACAGCACACTCAGCATGAAGCCTAAACTCTAAAGTCAATTTTTGTATCGTGATCAACTTGAAATGGCTTGCTGTCTTGGTTACAGAAAGAGATCCATACTTTTAGGCAAAAAGTTTCTGATCAGTGTACTGTTAAAAAGTAATTCTGATGAATTTTTTATATAAAATATCCTACTTTTTATTTTTCTTGAAAACAGCATTTTTCATAAATAGATATTCTTTCTCAGCAATGTGGAAGGAGAGAACTGACTTCTTGGAGTATTCCTCTGATTTCCACATGTCTACCATGGCACTTCTTTGTCTATCTATACAAACACACACACACACACACACACACACACACACACACACACATACACACACACACAATCTAACAAGATATTTATTTAAAAAGAAAGAAATATGCTTGCATCTTATTTATTATAATTTCCATAGAAAGAGGGGGCTTTTTGCTTTGTTTTGGATTTTTCGTTTTATCTTAGAGGATATACACTGCCAGGAAGACCAGATGTAGAATTCAGAAGGTCCGAAAGTTTCAATAATAAAATTTCTTTATATTCTCCCCACTGAGCAATAGTTAACATAGCCTTTCCTTCAACTATAGATATAGGGAGGAAAAGGGTAGCAGAATCTAATATTAAAAAATTAAGATTTTTTGTTATGAGTGTTTTATAAATAGTTCAAAGAATATTTAAGTTCACTGCCACTTCAAAATTGGCAAGGTAATTAAGAAGCAAGAGCTCTTACAAAATGAGTTGAAAAAGTATATCTTGCGTATATTAAGAAATATGTAACAAATTTACTTTTCTTGTATTTTGAGCATTCAAGCATAAATTTTTTTGCCTATAGGCTTTTTCTGCCTATAACTCATGAAAATAGTGTATATTTCACCACATGCTAAAAATCCACATGGTTTCAATATTCCTAAGAATCTCTGCTCCCCAAAATATATTCACTAGCAAAAATAAATAAGTAAAAACTTAAAATCTGCTTGCTAAAGTTCTTAACACAGGCAAAAATAACACCCAATTTAGAAATATGAAAGCTAATGAATCACTACTGGAATTTTTTGTGGGCTACCCTAAAATCAAACTGAAATAGGCATATTTGAGGCAGTTTTCTCCCCCTTCCTATCCAGTTGGGTGCCTCATTTTCCCTGGTGCTGAAGTTATTAAGACATATCCTCTATCGGGAGTTATTTTTCTATCCAACTGAGATAAGGTCTTGCCATCTCTGAAAACATATGTGTGAAGAGTAGTGGTGGAGACCCATGCCTCTACCTATTAGGACAAATTCTAAAATGTGAGTTAGAGAAGGCACCTTCCATAGTGAAAGAGTGAAGGTTCTCTATACACTTTTTCTTAAAAAGACCCTGGAGAAGGTCATATTCAGAAATAAGACAGAACAACTGGTCTACATTTTAGAACTAAATTACCAAGGACTTGGTTAACATCCATGTTGCTGTTACAAAATATCTTAGAATGAATAATTGTGGATGATGGCTTATTTCTCAGGTCTTTGAAGAGTGGGAAGTTTGCAGTAGACTTTAGAGCTTGGTTTAAGCTGTTCATCATTGGTCTGTGTCTTCATGTGGCAAAAGGGCTAAGCCAAGCCTTTGCTCCCTCAAGCCTTTTTATAACATTGATTTCCAGGAAGTGCAACATTCCTTACCTGATCACTTCCCAGGGGCACTAGCTCTGAATATCATTTCCTCTAGGATTAACTTTGCTGGAAAACACATATATTCAAGGTCTAGAGAGATGAATTCTGGTCTTTTGTCAAATTGGAATCAAAGACAAATCACCATACGGTTTTCCTTCGTCTTCTTTATCAGACTCACTGACAGCCCATTGTATTTGACCCAGTGTTCCAAAAACCAAACATCTTTCAAAGTTCAGTATAGTAAGTCATATTATCTTGGCCTATTCTTTGTCCTTATTAATAGAGCTGGATATTTAATTAACAGATATGGATTTCTGGCAAGCATATAATATGAAATTATCACTGAAGACACAAACAGGGCAGCCAAGTTTATATTTGATATGCTTTCCTTGCTAATATAGAACACTCAGCTGATGGAACTGAAGAAAAAATTTAATCAAAATTATAGGTTGAAATAAATTGGTTTAAAAAGAATGTATTCCCATTTCTCTGATGACTTCAGGGATGTATTCTCCAAAAAATCACATTGAAATGAATATGAATTAGGACACTCCAGGGGCTTTTGTATTTAACTTTCTCTAGATGCAAAGCAGATACAGGGAGCATACCTCCATTTCTCAAGATTTTAGTGCATTTCACAGGAAGGAAAGAGGTGTATAGAAGCTTTGGGGCTATTTAAGTTACAGTACACTTTAAACTACTTTCAAGTTCAGAGGACAGTTTCTTCAGTTTGGGCACACTCACTGTCATTTGTTCAGTTAACTCACTTGACAATCTGAAAGTAAATAAGTGTGATGGGAAGAGAAGAAGATTACACAATATTCATCTACATGTGTAGCAAGCTGCATTGTACCACGCCCTAAAGGTGGCGCTGGTTTCTGCCTTCCACCTTTCTTGATGGTGAGTGCTCTCGGGAGTAAACAACTCCTTATTGGCTGTACGCGAGGATGGTGACTTGCTTCCGGCAAGGGGACCTATGGGCAATGTCTATGTGGCTTACCAGGATTGGAAGCCCAGAGGGTATTTAGCCACGAGCGGACTTTAGGAATGACCCCAGGGTCGTTCGTCGTTCGTCGTTTGTGAGAGAGTGTGTGAGAGAGTGAGTTGTTCGTCATATGTCTGAGAGTGAGAGTAAGAGTGAGTGAGTGAGTGAGAGAAGAGAAGATAATTAAAGGCCTGAATAAACTGCAAAGAGAAGGATCTGGTGTTGCGTGCTCCTTGCCAGACGAGGTAGCGCGCGACATACATGAGAAGCATTTCTCAGCTCTCTAAGAAAATAAAAGCCAAAGTTGTGATGGTATGCAGCCCCAAATGTCTGGGCCTCTTGGCAGCCTCATCCTCACAATAGGGTAGAGGTCTCTGATCTCTTACCTGGTTCCTATTTGATTCTAGGGTTACCTGCTCAGAGGAGTGGTGTTAGAGTAGTAAGAAATTCTAGTCATGAGAAGAGAGTCCTGGACTAGGTAGAGATCTAACATTCCTGTTGGGCTGGTTCAGTCACTTTGATTTAGGGACCACCTCCAGGATGGCAGGCTCACCTTAAGCTCTGCTAAAGAAGATGGAAGAATAATTAGTTCTTTAATAAGATACTATACTTTTCCCACCCCTAATGCAAATATGGGCAATGGTGTGTAAGAGTTTTAAGTCTGCTTGCTTTTCTAAACAATTTCTTTCCTGTCTCTCCCCTCTTTGAGCTTTCCCTCTAACATTTTGAGGGACCTTATACTATCTCTAAAACCTCCCTCCATGCCATGTAGCTGCTTGTTGGACATGTATCTGACCCCATGCTGGTTTAAAATGACATGGCTTTGTGTGAGTGTGTGTGCGTGTGTGTGTGTCTTCTCTACTTCACTCTCCACTCCAAGGTTTTATATCTTGCCACAAGATGTTTTTCTTATAAGCTCTAACAAAATTGTCCTTATGCTTCAAAAAACAATAGATATAGATAGATGATAGATAGATAGATCTATGGAGAGAGATAAAAATAAAAATTCAAGAAAAATGTTAGGATTGACAGAATCATAGGTATTAATGTATAAGAGTACTGGGTTTATGCAAGAAGAGCAGGGCTGGGCCTACATGGAAGGTCCTCTATATTTCATGTCTGGCTTGCCTGCTTCCTTGTTGCACTCACCCTTGCAGGCATATCTTAAATATTCTGATGTTTTCTGATTTGTTATGATGCATAGTGTATGAAAATGGAGTAATTTAAAATTTGGCTTGCTAAATAATTAAATTAGAAGTACTTACAAGGTCTAAAAATATTGATATTGTATCTCTCTTTTCTTTTCTTTTAGCATATGTATGTGTATTTACATATGGTGTGTGGATGGAGGTGTGCTGTGGGATTTGCTCTTGTACACTGTAAAGATTTGTTGCTTGAAATGGTTTATCAAAATGCTGATTAGCCAGTAGGAAGTATAGGTGAGGCTAGCAGACTAGGGGAAGCCTAAAAGCAGAAGAACAGAGCAGAGACGCCAGCAAATGCAGAGGAAAGATGGCAATGCTGCTCTGAGAAAAAGTACCTAGCCACAAGGCTAAACAAGATAAGAATCATGGGTTAGTTTAAGAGTAAGAATTAGCAAGTAGTATGCCTGAGTTATAAGTCAAACAGTTTGTAATTAATATAAGCCTTTGTGTAATTATTTAGGGATAAGCAGCTGCAGGACTGTAGGTTCAGACCTTGGGCCAAACAAACCAGAAACTTCTGATTATATATGTGTGTGTAGATTCAATCCCACACATGTGGTCAGAAGAAATCCTTAGGTGTAGTATTCACCTTTCACTTTAAGATCATGCCTCTCTCATTGGTTATTGTTTACCACTGCATATGGCAGCCTAGCAAGAGCATGAGCTTCTAGCAATTCTATTGTCTTTGTCTCCATCTCTACACAGAAGCATTATGGTTAGATACATGCTCCTGCATTCTGCTTTATGTAGGTTCTGGGCATTCAAATTCCAGTGTTCATAGTAAGTGTTTTATCCACTGACCCATATCCTCTACCCTTATACTATAGTCATAACTTACTGAGATAGGTACTTAGAGAATGAGACCTGATCATTTGTATTCCAGCAGACATTTTGGTGAATCTGATACATTTCAAAATAGATGATCAGAGACTTACTGCAAATTGGGAAGGTTGGTTAATAGATGAATTTATTTAAGTTAGTGAGTAACAAATAGCAACTTGGGTGGTGGTTTGAGACCTCTTTTGTACTCTAGGCATTATCCTTCTAGAAAAAATAGAAGCAATGTATAAAAAGGAATGATGTTTCCATTTGGGTTTGCCCATTCATGAAGCAAACACACTTTTTCCCCTAAGAATACAACACAAAGCTTCAAATATTTTTGTAAGAAATTAGACCTTAAATGGAATATATTAAATATAAAATTTGTTCTGTGATATTTGGTGACTTCTAATAGCAAATACTGCTACTGTTTTATAGGTAGGTAAGTAAATACAAGTGATAATTAAGTTTCTTAACTTCAGAATCTTTGTTTTTTTGTCCACAATATTTTACTCTTCTGCTTCTCACAAATGCTACCAAATTAGCAGAGTACACACTGATCCTTCCAGTACCTTAAAAATTAGGTGGTGGTTTGAATAAAAATAATTTCCATAGGCCCATAGGAAGTGGCAGTATTAAGAGGTGTGACCTTGTTTTAGTAGCTGTAGTTTTGTTCTATGAAGTGTGAATCTAAAGGTATGCTTTGGGGTCTCTTATGTTCAAGCCAAGTATATCATTTTTCCTTCTGCTTGCTGAGATGTAGAACTCTCAACTACCTCTCCAGCACCATGTCTGTCTGCAAACTACTATACTTCCTGCAATGATGATAATGGACTAAATAAACCTCTGAACTGTGAGCTATCCCCAATTAAATGTTTTTTGTTTTTTGTTTTTATACGAGTTGTCATGGTAATGGTGTTTCTTCACAGCAGCAAAAATGCTATCTGGGACTGAATATATTTCTAAAATAGAGGACAGAATAGAAATCAAGTGTCAGAACGTTACACAGAAAGCATAGGACTATGGGATTTCTCTGTGGGACAATAGTGTTAAGCTCTGGTATCAGCGAAGCACATTAATTTAGAATCCTGGTATGATGAGAAGGGCTGAAGTTTGAGTTTGAATTATGTTGATACTTGAACTTGTATCTTACATGTTGGCATGTATTTCTGAAGTGAAAGGAAGTTTTATTCTTTTCAGATTTGAATTTTGCATTGGTTTTGAAGTAATGACAACTCTCTTGGGTCCAGCAAAGCCTCATTTGATAGTCTCTCATAACCCATCTATTACAGCAATGATTACAATATGAAGATGGATTTGGTGCTAACAAAGCCAATCATAGGCTCAATAGCTAAAGTGGCAGAAGAGAATGGCCCACAGAGGTACCATTTTTGTGGAAATCTAGCTGCAGAATGTTCAGCAAGGGAAAACAGATTGCTTTCGTGTGTTAGTTGAACATTGATGAGAGTACTTTAGGGGATTGCTGGATGGTGTTTAGGAATATGAGGTTTCTATGAATATGGCAAAAGCTTTTTCTTAGCCTTGTAGAAACGAGAGCTTTTTTTAAGAGTGACAGATTCTAGGAAATGTTGAACACTCAAGTCCTGGTCTCAAAAATTGTGGTCTTTACTACAGACAGAATGAGAAGTCATAAAATGTTCTTCTCACATGAAGAGCAAGAAATTTAAATATTATGAATTAAGCAATAGACAAGGCTCACATACTTCAGAAATAAACAATAACAACAAAGAGTGAATTACTAAGATAGTTTAAGGTATTCTTCTGGCTAGCCTCTTCATGAAAGTTAAGGTTAATAAAACAGCAGTTTCAAAAGTCAGAGAACTAACTTAATTAATATGACATTATCGGAAATGTTTCCATTTCTCTCTCCAATATAAAAAGATTTGAATCAGCATCTTGGATTCTCTTCTGACATGCCCAAAGGGGAGCTGTTGTTTCTGTATTAATGATGGACAAAAATAGGAATTCTCTAATTTAATAAGGTTCTATCACAGTGTCTGAGATAGTGCTGAATTGCTAATGCCTACATCAGTCATAGTAGAAGTGAATGGATGGAATGTGAAATTTTACCACACTATAGTCACTTGCTGACAGAAAATCTTATTTGATCCTAAGAAGCTATTCAAAATGATGGCAATATAAGATGAGGACAAAAGCAAAGAACCGTAAACAAGTCCATACGTTAGAAAATTCTGCTTCCACACACCATTTGAATTATTGTTTCCTATTTTATATTATCCTAAGTGTCTTTCTCTAAAAAGTTTCTCTAAACCTTAAGATTATGACCACTGGAGAAAGAGCTTGTCTTTCAAAATCAGTCTACAGTTAACTGGCGAAAAAAAAATGCTGACTGGTAAAACATGAAATACCTTTTTATGTTGTTATAATTATTTATGTATTATATAAAAGAAAGTGAAATTCCCAGACCTTGAACATGTTGTTACTCTCACCATCTTTATCCTTCTTTCTCTTTCTTCACCTTGTTGATTTATGTTCCACACTATGTAACTTTGACCTTTGCTAGCTTTTTCTTGCTGCCAGCCCTCTTCCTGGGAATCACAATGAATGGATAGATTCCTGGGCTTGGTTATTAGAGACTTCAACAACCTGCATTTATGATTTTGCATCTTCCCATTCACCACTAGGTGACTTTGTTAAAGGCATCAGGACTGAGTTTAGAAAATACTACTTAGGTGTATTTCAATCATTTCATCTCACAGAGACTATCAAGACTCTGCTGCCTTGGCTTAGAGTGGATATATCTGGTGTGGGAAGATGCCTTTGTACTTCAAGGTAAATTATACATAAATTTTATAAAGTAAAATATTTCAACAGCAGAACTATTCATTTCCCTCTATCTCTCCAGAACCAGGTGAATTAACATCAATCAGAAGCTCTAGTCATATTTTGACTATGGCTTCAAGAGACTATGAAGCTAACCCCCCAAAATCTATAATAATCATTTCTTCAAGAAATTGTTCGGGCCTAAGGAATGCAGTATGGTGGTTTCTCAGAAAATTGAGAATCAATCTCCCCAGGGACCCAGCAATACCACTTCTGGGTGTATACCCTAAGATGCACAGTCACACTCCAAAGGCATTAGTTCAACTATGTTCATAGCAGAGTTATTTGTAATAGCAAGAACGTGGAAACAACCTAGATGTCCCTCAACTGAAGAATGGATTAACAAACTGTGGTACATCTACGCAATGGAGTACCTCTTAGCAGTAAGAAAAAATGATATCCTAAAATTTGCAGGCAAATGGATGGATTTGGAGAATATCTGACTGAGTGAGTTATCACAAACTCAGAAAGATAAGCAGGGGATGTACTCACTCATTAGTGGACTTTAAACAAAACGCAAAGCATGTCCAAGCTGCAAACCACAACCACTGAACAGCTTGGGATGTGAAGCACTTTGGACTGACGCCTTGGAGCTTATTCCTTCCAGAGGAACCCCTGACCCAGCTGATGTTGAGGAAATCGGATCTGCCTGGAGTGGATGCTCAATTAATCCACCTTGGGACCTTGGGACCTTGGGACCTTGTACCCTTACTTGGGAGGAGATAAAGAGATGGTGAGAAGAGACAGTTACTGGGAGGGTTAGGAGGAGGAAGGGTGTTTGAACAATGGTATACATGGATAAAAAGTGAGACTTTATTCATAATTTAAAAAAAAAAGAAAGAAAAGTCGTTGAATGCTTTAAGTGGGGCTTAATGAGCCATCCTAGTACAAACATAGAAGATAGTGGTACTGAGAGTTTTTTGAACTGTAGAGACCTGGTTTAAGAGATTTCTGAAAAGAACATTAGTGTGTGGGCTAGAAACTAATCTTATGATATTTTGGTGAAGAATGTGGCTCCTTTTTTTCCCTTTTCCAAAACTTCTGCCTAAGGCTAAAGTGAAGAGTTTTAGATTAATTCCATTAGTAGAGTAAATATTAAGACAGCCTAGTATCGACTCTGTTTTGTGTTAGTAAGTAGAGCAAGAAAAAATACAAAATGTACAGTTCAAGGAGAAAGGGGGACATCAGGAAATGGAATGGAGCTAAACTCTCTTCTCAAGGAAATTAAGAAAACAACAAATTAAGGAAAAGCCTGATGTAGAAGAGAATAAACGGGGTGGTGACCTCAGGACAAGATCCTATATAACTAAGCTTTCATCCTGTAAAAAGAAATTGAACTGTTTAGGTTTAGGCAGGGCAGTGGTATGTGCCTTTATTCCCAGCACTAAGGAGATAGAAGTATATAAATGTCCAAGTTCAAGGTCAGCCTAGTCTACAGAGCAATTTCCAGGACAGCCAAGCTTAGATAGTGAAGGAAAACTAAAAGTCAAAAAAAACGTAATTGAAAAGGGGAGACATGTACCCCTCCTCTCCCAAAAGCAGCAGAACTTGTCAGCTTCTGGCTTTAGAGATAGGGACAAAAGAAAGGAGTTATGGAATTTTCCTTTATGACTAAGAAAAGCTGCTGATGCCAGGTGTATGAAGGGGGTGTGCCTGAATGGAGGTCCAGAGAGGCCACTGAGCGAATCTGTGAGGACGCCTGGATTGCCTAGAAATCCCAAGATATTGGAGATTACAGAGATGAGGGATATCTGTCAAAGAAAGATGCCAACAGAAAGTGGAACAGGCCCAAGAAAGAAAAGTGTGTTGCAGTCAAAAAAGCTGAAAACAGTTGGAGATCTGGAGAGCATTTTGACATCAGACATGAAGATGTAGTTTGGAGTCTGCCAGACTGACTTTCAGTTTTGCTTTGGTCCACTATTTCCTCACTATGCTCTCTTTTCTCCATTTTGAAATGATAATGTATATTCTATGTCATTGTATCTTGAAAATACATGATCTCCTTTTTTATTTTGATTTTATAGGGGATTACAGTTAAGAGGTTGCATGATTCTCAGAAGAGACTTCGAACTTTGGACTTTTAGACAAGTTTGAGATTGTTATAGACTATGGGGATTTAAAATGACATACTGAATGTATTTCTGCAACAAAGAAGGAGAATTACAGACCAATTTCCCTCATTAATATTGATGCTAAAATTCTTAACAAAATTCTGGCAAACTATATATAACAATATATAATGAATATCATCCACCATGATAGGCTTCATCCCTGAAATGCATGGATAGTTCAACATACAAAAAAACCATAAATGTCATGTGTCATATAAACAAACTGAAGGAAAAAAAAAACCACATGACCATGTCCTTAGATGCTGAAAAAGCCTTTGACAAAATCCAACACACCTTTATGATTAAAGCCCTGGAGAGATCAGGAATACAGGGAGAATACCTAAATATAATAAAGGCGATTTACAAGAAGCCGACAGCCAACATCAAACTTAATGGAGAAAATCTCAAAGCAATACTACTAAAATGAGAAACTAGATAAGGATGTCCTCTCTCCCCTTATCTATCCAATATAGTTCTCAAAGTTTTAGCTAAAGCAATAAGAGAACAAAGGAGATTAAGGGCATACAAATTGGAAAAGAAGAAGTGAAACTATCTCTATTTGCAGATGATATGATTGTGTATATAAGTGACCGACAGAATTCTACCAGGGAAATCCTACAGCTGATAAACACCTTCAGCAATGTAGCAGGATACAAGATTAACTCAGAGAAATAATTAGATACACTTTAGTGAATAAAAGGGCTGAAAAGAAATAAGGGAAACATCACCCTTTATAATAACTGCAAATAGCATTAAATACCTTGGAGTAACTATAACCAAAGAAGTAACAGATCTATTTGACAAAAAATTTAAATCACTGAAGAAATGAATTGAAGAGAATATCAGAAAATGGAAAGCTCTACCATGTTCCTGGATAGGTAGGATCAACATAGTAAAAATGCCAATTCTACCTAAAGCAATCTACAGATTCAGTGTACTGCCCATCAAAATCCCAACACAATATTTTACAGACCTTGAAAGAAAAATACTCAACTTTATTTGGAATAACAGGAAAGCCAGGATTGCCAAAACAATTTTGATCAACAAAAGAACCTCAGGAGAGATCACCAGCCCCAACTTCAAGTTATACTATAGAGCTACAGTAATAAAAACAGCCTGGTAATGGCATAAAAGCAGACTTGTGGATCAATCGAATCAAATTGAGGATCCAGGCATTAACCCAAAAACCTATTAACACCTAATCTTTGACAGAGGCCCAAAATATTCAATGGAAAAAAGATAGTATCTTTAACAAATGGTGTTGGCATAGCTGGATGGTAGTGTGTAGAAAAATGCAAATAGATCCAAGTCTGTCACCATGCACAAAACTCAAATCCAAGTGGATCAAAGACCTCAACATAAACCCAGCCACTCTGAACATGATAGAAAAGAAGGTGATAAATACCCTCCAATGAATTGGCACAGGTGACTATTTCCTAAATATAACACCAGTGGCACAGACACTAAGAACAACAATCAATAATTGAAACCTCCTAAAACTGAGTATCTTCTGTAAAGCCAAGGACACAGTCAATAGGACAAAACAACAGCCTACAGAATGGGAAAAGATTTCCCCAACGCTACACATGATAGAGGACTGATTTCTAAAATATACAAAGAACTCAAGAAACTAGAGCCCAAAACCTTGAATAACTCAATCAAAAAATGGGGTTAAGAACTAAAAAGGGAATTTTCAGCAGAAGAATTACGAATGGCTGAAAGGCACTTGAAAAAGTGCTCAACATCTCTGGCCATCAGAGAAATGCAAATCAAAACAGCTTCGAGATACCACTTGACTTCTGTTAAATTGGCTATGATAAAAGACACAGAGGACAGCGTATGCTGGAGAGGATGCAGAGCAAGGGGAACACTTCTCCATTGTTGGTGGAAGTGTAAGTTTGTTCAGCCACTCTGGATTGCAAAATGGTGGTTTCTCAGAAAACTGAGAATCAATCTCCCCAAGGACCCAGCAATACCATTTCCGGGTGTATACCCTAAAGATGCACATTACACTCCAAAGGCATTAGCTAAACTATGTTCATAGCAGCATTATTTGTAATAGCAAGAACCTGGAAACAACCTAGATGTCCCTCAACTGAAGAATGGATTAACAAACTGTGGTACATCTACACAATGGAGTACTACTCAGCAGTAAGAAAAAAAAAAATGATATCCTATAATTTTCAGGCAAATGGATGGATTTGAAGAATATTCTCCTGAGCAAGGTATCACAAACCCAGAAAGATAAGCAGGGGATGTACTCACTCATTAGTGAACCTTAAATAAAAAGCAAAGCATGCCAAGCTTCAAATAACAACCACTGAACAGCTTTGGATCTGAAACACCTGGGAGTGGCACCTTGGATCCCACTCCCTCCAGAGGAACACCTGGCTCAGTCTTGATGTTGCGATGAGGAAACTGGATCTGCCAGGAGTGGTTGCTGAACTGAGCGATATTGGGACCTTGGGACCTCCTGTCCTTGCTGGGGAGGAGATGGGGAGATGTGGAGAAGAGAGAGCGACTGGAGAGGTTGGGAGGGGGAAGGGACCTTGAACAAGGATATACAGGGATAGAAAATGTGACTTTATTCATAATTTAAAAAAAGAAAACAAGTGAAACTAAAAAAAAAAAAAAGATTTAACTTTTGCACAATCTTAACTTTTCCTAATTTGTAATCTCCCCTTATACAACCTTGACAGAGCTGACCACACTTCCTCTCTTATTTTTCTCAGTTGATATCACAGACACCACTCTTGTTCTGACAGCTTTCTCTTGAGTAGTGTTGAACAAGCTGATGTGTGCACTCTATCATGCTGGCTTGTCAAGAGATAGATAGAATCTCAATAATTTAAATGGATTCACTTTATATATTTTGTGGCTGAATAAGATGATTTCATGATGCTATTTTTGTATTTTGTTCCTTTACAAAGTCACTTGTATCTTGCTTTATGAAAATAAAGATAAATCTTCAGAGTCAAAAAAAAAGTTTTAAAATTCAATGGTAGGTGAAATTTCAGAGTGTGTTAATGAACATACATGGAAAAAATTCTTCCTTGGCTTCTAAAATAATCTATGTACTTTTTCCAAGTCTATTATATGATGCTGCAATATGATTTTATAGTGACAAGGCTTAAATATGAAACTTTAGCTTAGAGAAAAAGAGAAAGGGAAGGTTGGGTTTTTTTTCAAAGCTAAAATCATAAAAGGACAGAGTCTGACACTGAATTTCCGATTATAAAACTCCTCTTTCACCTAATATATTTCACGACTTCAAAAAAGCAATACACAAAAAGATTTTTTCCCTCCTTTGGCTTCATGGACCCCAGGTAGGGTCATTCCCATGGTGACAGCCACTGGCAAGCTTTGACAGCAATTCAAGTGTCTCATCTTCCTGATACTCAGTATCATTTTACTGTAGGTGTGCAATTTGACCTCTTTCTATCACAATCTTGTCTTTTAAATGGCACTTTAAAGAACAGGTGCTATTGCTTGATTTTCCTCTTACCTTGGAAAATTTCAGTTCACCATTGGCCCAGCCATGTGGTGCTAATTACTCTTTATTTTGCAGAACTCAAATCAGAAATGTGCTGTCTAGAGGCCGTAAGGTACAAGACCATGTTTATATCATTTGCCCCGAATGGACAGCAAACCCATCAATGTTGAAACTGCATGTTCTCAATGTACTATAGTAATGCAGAGCAGATTAATACAGATAGGAATAATGAGAAAGGGGCTGCAGCTCCTCCTGGCTGCCAGACACTAGATGCCAAGTGTTGCATTAACAATCTTGCTTCATGCTATGACCAAACTTGCATTGTTAAAATACAAAATGGGGAGTCCTAGAAAACTGAAGGCGATTTTCCAAAACTTCACTATAGACTAGTGGAATATTCACAACTTAGGTCCTTGTAGAAGCTGTTCTATGCTGCTTTTTGTGGCTGACCAATATCAACATGGAGAGCAAAGGCAACAACATCAAAAATGATTAGCTGTTTTAAAATGTGGCAATAGAGAAAGATGGCCACCTCCAGAAGATGTAAGATGGCAAGAACTACCATACTTCTCCTGTAAATAGCTCCCAACAGGATGTGATTAAGTGAAAAGTCTTCCAAACATGTAAAAACACTAATGCACAGATAAAATACACCTGTAGACCCACTAATTTTTAAAGATGTTGTGAACCAATGTGAAGACACTGAATAGTGTGCCAAAAGTAACTGCGCCACAGACTAATTGTGTGTACTTAGCTTAGTGTTTGTAATCCTCAGTATCCATGCTTTCAAAATGGAGAAGAAAATAATATCTGTAATAGAGACATTAAGAAAGTTACATGAGATAATGACCTTAAATCACTTGGCACACTTTAATCAATAAAGACTTGCTAATATTTATGCTGAGTAAATGAATCCAAGCTTTTTCTCTATTACAATACCATTCCTAGAACACTGCATCTTCTTCAGCATTATGAGACTCTCTTTTAGATTTATTCCATCACTCTTTGTTTATTCTTAAGCCAAGGCCTTCTCTTAGCACACTAAAATCCTAAAGAGTACTAGCCTTTTCTTTTTCCCCATTAATATCCCCTTTTTTGGAAATCAAACAAAATTCTGAGCCTGCTTATCCTGACACTTCAGGCATTGCTCTTTACCCCAGCCAACACAGCTACTACAAAATTCACTGCTGAAACTATTAGTTTTTGACCTCTAACTCAAGAAGAATAACTTTCTCTATTCCCTTTATCCAGAATTTTCCTGGAAGATGTTAAAATCTCCATTTCATCTACCCTGTCATTTTGTTCCAAAATTCCATTAAAATTGTCTTCAAGAGGAACAGTGAAATAGGTAAGTGGCTAAAACATTGACCCTGTAAGTTTAAAAGTGTAAGAAAATAACCCACTGCACTAAGTTTTCCTTTGACCTTTTCATGCACCTTGTAGCATGGACACATAATGGTAATAATTAGAAATAAAAATTTCAAATTGGCCTACACCTTTCTGAAATTATTTTTAAATTATTTTATTCATGAGAAAGAGAATCTACAAAATAACTCTGTGTTAAAAGCTGAAATGTCACAGTAATTCCTGGACCAAAGGATGTGGTCAATGAAATAAAAGAGTCTCAATGGTTTTCCTGGGGACTCTTGTCTCATTTACCAGATTCTGAAATGAAAATCAATGACTAGAAAATTGACTGAGGAACATGCTGTGAAGAAAAACATGAACAAATGTCCATCAATACCAGTGATTCAGTAACAATTGTCCACAGAAAGAGAACTGAAAGACCCACAGGGAGTCACAAGAAAAGAGACTCGGGGGGAGGGGGGGAAGTGGAACCCTTGAATATGGAAACTTTGAAGTCTCACAATGAGCCTTCTTCCACAAACTGGGAAGCAGGACGGTCAGTGAGTGGTTTTCAACCTGAGGGAAAAGATTGCCAACTTGGTGGTTATTGATGTGATTCCTGGAATCTAAAACCAGAGAAGACAGATTTTTAATACCCAAAGAGTGTATGCCCATTCAGGAAGAATTCATCATGCCTATGTCATTGTTCTGATGCAAGTATCAGCTGACTGGATGGTGTCTGCCCACACTAAGTGTAGATCATCTCCACTCTATTCATCACTTCTATGATTACTAGCATCCTATGCTGAAGCCCTGATAGTAGTGAAAATATTTGAAAATGATACTGTGGTCTTCTATTGAACACCAGATTATTACATTTCTTTTACTTGTAAAATTAGTGTGTTATACAAACATGCAGGCATCAGGCTCTGACACTGACCTTCAAAGAAAAGACATAAAATGGTTCCACTCTTACTCTCCACTGATCAAAGAAATGGACATAGAATTTGGCTGTGGCAAAATTCTACAAAATGTGAGATTCTTTTTTCATTCAAAACTATAGGAAATCAAATACCCTGTCTTTACAACAGAGCTATAAACCTGGGGGCTAGATCCCCTTCCCCAGGAAAAAGAACAATTACCTTTCCTTACAGTTAAAACTCTATCTGTTCTAGCCTCTGTCTCCTGACAATCAATAAACTGTAAGATGTTACACAGTCGTGGAAGAAAAGAAACTGAGTAGCTCCTCTGGTGTTTTCTTATCCTGTTGCTAGGATAAAGTACTCAGACAAAAGCAACAGAAGAGAGAAAGGGTTAATTTGGCTCAGAGTAATAATAGTCATAGTCCCTTGTGAGATCAAAGTCACAGCAGTAGAAGCATCAGAGAACTGGTTACATTATGTCCATAGTAAAGAGCACAACACAATGAGCCAATGATGCATGGTAGACTTCAGCTTGCTTTCTCTACTCATAAAATATGAAATCCTCTGTCTAAGACAATAATGAGGTCATAGTTCTATCTCTAGTGTTACACCTATGCTGATTACAAGACCACATGTCCCAAGAGGGGGAAAGCTTGTGGATGCTACATATGCCTCTCTTGGCTTCTCATAACTTAATGCTATTCTGTGAATTCAGTGACATCCATTACACATTTAAACTCAGTTTTGAAATTCTGTTTACTTGGAAGGTTATTGAGCAGCTTAAGCAATAAATTATGTTTCCCCATGATATTGTCAGCTATAGACTGTGCTAAACATGGTGGGTGATGTATTTTCACATTTAAAAATGCTATTGTTTTTAATGCAAAGAAATGTATTATCTGGTATCATCAACTCTTAAAGCATAAGAACAAAAAGAAAACATATATCAGCTGATCCAACATATTTTGAGAGATAAATCTTTCTGAATAATATAAATTTCATATATTACTTTCTAAAGTTATTTGTAATTGAAACTCATGTTTCTCTACATATATTTTCTTTGAGTGGCTTTAAACCAATTTACAAGACAAAACTTAATGTTTTTTCAGACAAAATTCATACTTAAAAACATCATTAGACTCTTTTCATACTGTATCTTTTTAGAGGAACTTTAAACCCACAACAACATTAAAATAATATAGTTGAGATTTCTAACATGCACACTGCTAAAAGTCACACATAGCCTTCTTGCCACAACACATCAAAATAGACAAATAAGAAGATTAGATTCCTTATGACCTATAGGTTTTTGTTTGTTTGTTTTAGAAAAACAATATCCTAACTTGGATGTTAAAATATCATAGCTTCTTACATTTCAAAGATGTTATGTTCTTCTCAAAATAGGGCATAAAAAATTAATTTTGTGTAAGTTCAAATCAAATAGAAAGAATAGGAAAAAATGAACAAAGTTTTTATAATGACATTTTCTAACAGATTTCTCAACCCCATTATTTTCATTGTTATTTTCATTACATAAAGAGGTATTATTAATAGCCTAGCCTTTTACAGAATAATTACACTAATGTCATCTTTAACTATAGTCTCTGTAAAACTGCTATGTCAAGCAACAGAAATTAGGTTAGAAGGAGTCAATTGTTGCTTTAAAATTTAAAAACAAAAGTCAAAAATTATTAACTCATAAATAATAATACTAATAGGTATGTACTATTACTAGACATACATACATACATTTAACTACATATAATTAATGTAATTAAAGAAATGCAAGCTACATATAAAAATACAAATCAAATATTTTTACCCTGTTCCAACAGATTTGTTGAATGACATATATTAATATAAAATACCATCAATCAATCCACAGCAAACTGTAAACCTTTGACAAAATGTGAAAATTATTTCTGCAACAGATAGTACTCATTCTTTATAAAAATAAACATTTTAGTAAATCGCACTGATAATAAAGTGAGTTAGAGTGAAATGCATGTTGTGGACTCACAAGAGCCAGTAATAGGAGAAAACACTAAAATTATCAAGATGAATAGCGTTCTAGGTTTGGGAAAGATAAAAGAACAAATGTAACCCAATGTGGTGATATTTGCTTTTGTCTGAAGATCAGCAGACAGAACCAGCCAGAGTTAGCCATAGAGGCCAGGCAGTGGTGGCATACACATTTGATCCTAGCAATTGGGAGGCAAAGAAAGATGGATCTCTGTGAATTCAAAGCTACCCTCAGCTACACAAGATTAATCCAGCCTAAAACAGAAACAGAGCGGATGGTGATGGCTCACACCTTTAATCCCAGTACAGGGAGTCACACACTATTAATCTCAGCCCTAGGGAAGTGAAGACAGCAAGGGATATGGAAGGTAGACACAAGAATATAAGGCTGGAAGAGATTGGATATCAGGACATTCAGTCTGAGGATTCACAGAGACTGGATCTTTCCCTTTTGGCTCAGCAGTTTGTAAGGTGAGAAGCGGCTGTGCCCTGTTCCTCCGTCTCTCTGATCTTTCGGCATTTACCTTAATATCTGAGTCTGGGTTTTTATTATAAGACAAATTTGGATTTGTGCAACAGAGGGAGGTACAGAAACACAATAGTAAACTGCTAGTTCAACATTCAGAAAGAGCAATAAGACATTCTGGAATGGGTTGAAACTAATTCAATCTTTCCCATTCTCAAACATTTAAGGAAATAAAAAAAGACCCATAAGTAAAAAGTGTGGGAAAGAGAGGAAAAGATTAATTTATTCATCCCTGTGATCTAAAACAAAGACAGAGACATAATATCAAGATGATTCTAACATAATCTAAATAATCAAAAATTTTGTGTATATCATTTCAAGGACAGAAGTTATAAAAGAACATATTTTATAGCTCAATAAGTGTTATCTGAATTGATAAATGGATGGCATCATAGGCAATACTATGGTAAAGTAAGTTCTTTAAGAAGGAAAATCTTATGACAATCTTGTAGGAGTCATTACAATGATATAAGTATGAAATGAAGGTGCAAGTAATATCATTACAATGGGATCCATTTCTAAAGCCATGTCTAAAATTTTCAAGCGGTGTTAATATTATACTAATATCTAAGACTTTGTAAATGAAAAATACAAAAATAAAAGGTACTATGAATCTTTATGTTTGGTTTCTTAAAGCATTCTCCTTTCCCTTTTTGTTCTTTTTTATTTTTATTTTATTTATTTTATTTTATTTTGATTATGAATAAAGTCATAATTTTATCCATGTATATTTTGTACAAGCTCCCTTCGCCCTCCTGTACTTTCTACTCACTCTCTCTTCTCCACATCTCCCCATCTACTTCCCAGGTCAGCAGGTCCCAAGGTCGCAATATGGCTTAGTATGGCATCCACTCCTGGCAGATCCAGTTTCCTCACTCCAACATCAACACTGGGTCAGGTGTTCCTCTGGAAAAAGTAGGATCCAAGGTACTGGTCCAAGGTGTTTCAGATCACAAGCTGTTCAGTGGTTGTAGTATGCAGCTCAAACATGCTTTGCTTTTTGCTTTTTTTATTAAGAGTCTACTAATGAGTGAATACATCCCCTGCTTATATTTCTGGGTTTGTGATACCTCGCTGAGGAGGATATTCTTCAAATCTATCCATTTGCCAGCAAATTTTAGGATATCATTTCTTTCTTACTGCTGCAGATGTACCACAGTTTGTTAATCCATTCTTCAGTTGAGGGGATTCAAGGTTGTTCCCAGGTGCTTGCTATTACAAATAATGCGGCTATGAACATAGTTGAGTTCATGCCTTTGGAGTTTGAATGTGTATCTTTAGGGTAATATGAACAATAGTGGTATTACAGGATCCTTGGCGAGACTGATTCCTAGTTTTCTGACAAATCCCGATATTGTATTCCAGAGTGGCTGAACAAGCTTACACTCCTACCAACAATGGAGGAGTGTTCCCCTTGCTCTGCATCCTCATCAGCATGGGCAGTCATCTATGTCTTTTATCTGAGACAATCTGACAGGTGTAAGGTGGTATCTCACAGTTGTTTTGATTTGCATTTCTCAGATGGCTAAAGATATTGAGCACTTTTTCAAATGCCTTTGAGCACTTTGTAATTCTTCTGCTGGGAATTTTCTTTTTAGTTCTGAACCCCATTTTTTGATTGGGTTATTCAAGGTTTTAGGCACTAGTGTCTTGAGTTCTCTATATATTTTAGAGGTCAGTCCTCTGTCACTTGTAGGGTTGGTGAAAAGCTTTTCCCATTGTGTAGGCTTTCGTTTTGTCCTATTGACTGTATCCTTAGCTTTACAGCTTTTCAGTTTCGGGATATCCCACTTATTGATTGTTGTTCTTAGTGTCTGTGCCACTGGTGTTATATTTAGAAAGTGGTGACCTATGCCAATTCGTTGGAGGGTATTTCCCACTTTCTTTTATATCAAGTTCAGAATGGCTGGGTTTATGTCGAGGTCTTTGATTCACTTGGATTTGAGTTTTGTGCAGGGTGACAGGCTTGGATCTATTTGAATTTTTCTAAACACTACCATCCAGCAAAGGCAACACAATTTGTTAAAAATACTATTTTTTTCCATTGAATATTTTGGGCCTCTTTGTCAAACATCAGGTGTTCATAGGTTTTTGGGTAAATGCCAAGATTCTCAATCAATTCCATTGATCCACAAGTCTGTTTTTATGTGAGTACCAGGCTGTTTTTATTACTGTAGCTCTATAGTATAACTTGTAGTCAGGGATGATGATGCCTCCTGAGGTTCTTTTGTTGAGCAAAATTATTTTGGCAATCCTAGCTTTCCTGTTATTCCAAATGAAATTGAGTATTGTTCTTTCAAGGTCAGTAAAATATTGTGTTGGAATTTTGAGGGGAAGTGCATTGATACTGTAGACTGCCTTTGGTAGTATTGGCATTTTTACTATGTTGATCCTACCTATCCAGGAACATGGTAGAGCTTTCCATTTTCTGATATTCTCTTCAGTGATTTAAAATTTTTGTCAAATAGATCTGCTACTTCTTTGGTTATAGTTACTCCAAGAAATTTAATGCTATTTGCAGCTATTATAAAGGGTGATATTTCCATTATTTCTTTTTCGGCCCTTTTCTCTTTAGTATATAGGAGGACTACTGATTTCTTTGAGTTAATCTTGTATCCTGCTACATTGCTGAAGATGTTTATCAGCTGTAAAAGTTCCCTGGAAGAATTTTGTGGGTCTCTTATGTATATAATCATGTCATATGCAAATAGAGACAGTTTCACTTTTTCTTTTCTGATTTATATCCCCTTAATCTATTTTCGTTCTCTTATTGCTTTAGCTAAAACTTCAAGAACTATATTGAATAGATAAGGGAAGAGAGGACATCCTTGTCTAGTTCCTTACTTTAGTGCGATTGCTTTGAGACTTTTGCCATTAAATTTGATGTTAGCTATCAGCTTCTTGTAAATTGCCTTTCATATTTAGATATTTTCTCTGTACTACTAATCTCTCCAGGACTTTAATCATAAAGCACTTTTGGATTTTGTCAAAGGCGTTTTCAGTGTCTAAGGATATGATCATATGTTTTTTTTTTCCTTCAGTTTGTTTATATGATGGATGACATCTAGAGTTTTTCATATGGTGAACCATCCCTGCAGTTCTGGGATGAAGCCTACTTGATCATAGTAGATGATATATTTTATATATTGTTGTATATGGTGTGCCAAAAATTTCTTTTAATAATGCTTGATCTTAATTTTATTTTAAATATAAAAAGCCATTTGCACAACCCAATATTTAATCAAGCAACATGGCCTTATTGAACATATCCCTTTTTGCTGTTGTAAATTATCTATTAAAAAACTATGGTGAATCTCATTTCTTTCCTTTTAATGAATATGGTAAGAATTGATGTATTTCTTCTAGAACCATTTATTCATTAGTTTTTTTAATTACTTATCAATTTATTTTTTATTTATTATTATGAACAAAGAAGTCACACATTCTGTTCTTGTATATCCTTATTCAAGGTCCTTTCCCCCTCCCAACACATCAGGTCATTCTCTCTTCTACACAACTCCCCATCCCCCATCCCCCAGGCAGGCAGCAGGTGGTCCCAAAGTCCCACTGTCCTAATATTGCTTAGTTCAGCCACCACTCCTGGCAGATCCAGTTTTCTCCCCTCAACCTCAAGACAGAGTCAGGTGTTCCTCTAGGGAGAATGGGATCCAAGGAATCAGTCCAAGGTGTTTCTGATCCCAGGCTGTTCAGTGGTTGTGGTTTGCAGCTTGGGCATTCTTTGCTTCTTTCTTGTTGGTTTGTTTGTTTAGAGTCCACTAATGAGTGAGCACATTCCCTGCTTATCTTTCTGGGTTTATGATACCTCGCTCAGGAGGATATTCCCTAAATCCATCCATTTGCCTGAAAATTTTAGGATATCATTTTTCCTTATTGCTGAATAGTACTCCATTGTGTAGGTGTACCAGTTTGTTAATCCATTCTTCAGTTGAGGGACATCTAGGTTGTTTTCAGGTTCTTGCTATTACAAATAATGCTGCTATGAACATAGTTGAGATAATGCCTTTGGAGTGCGACCATGCATCTTTAGGGTATACACCCAGAAGTGGTATTGCTGGGTCCTTGGGGAGATTGATTCTCAATTTTCTGAGAAACCCCCATACTGCATTCCAAAGTGGCTGAACAAGCTAACACTCACACCAACAATGGAGGAGTGTTCCCCTTGCTCTGCATCCTCTCCAGCATAGGCTGTCCTCTGTGTCTTTTATCTTAGCCAATCTAACAGGTGTCAGGTCGTATCTCAAAGTTGTTTTGATTTGCATTTCTCTGATGGCTAAAGATGATGAGCACTTTTTCAGGTGCCTTTCAGTCACTTGTAATTCTGCTGAGAATTCCCTTTTTAGTTCTGAACTCCATTTTTTGACTGGGTTATTCAAGGTGATGGTCTGTAGATTCTTGAGTTCTTTATATATCTTAGAGATCAATCCTCTATCACTTGTAGGGTTGGTGAAAATCTTTTCCCATTCTGTAGGCTGTCTTTTTGTCCTATTGACTGTGTCGTTGGCTTTACAGAAGCTTCTTAGCTTCAGGAGATCCCACTTATTGATTGTTGATCTTAGTGTCTATGTCACTGGTGTCATATTTAGGAAGTGGTTTCCTGTGTCAATTTGTAGAAGTGTATTTCCCACTTTCTTTTTTATCAAGTTTAAAGTGGGATTATGTTGATGTCTTTGATCTACTTGGATTTGAATTTTGTGCAGGGTGATAGGCTTGGATCTCTTTGCATTTTTCTACACACTGCCATCCAGCTATGCCAACACCATTTGTTAAATATACTATCTTTTTCCATTGAATATTTTGGGCCTCTTTGTCAAAGATCAGGTGTTCATAGGTTTTTGTGTTAATGTCTGGATCCTCAATTCTATTCCATTGATCCACAAGTCTGTTTTTATGCCAGTACCAGGCTGTTTTTATTACTGTAGCTCAATAGTATAACTTGAAGTCAAGGATGGTGTTACCTCATGAGGTTCTTTTATTGAGTAAAATTGTTTTGGTTGAGAATTTTAGCATCAATATTAATGAGGGATATTGGTCTGTAATTCTACTTCTTTGTTATGTCTTTGAGTGGCTTTGGTATTAGGGTAACTAGAGTCTCATAAAAAGAATTTGGCAATATTCCCTCAGATTCTACTCTGTGAAAAATTTTGAAAAGCAATGGTAGTAATTCTTCTTTAAATGTCCTGGTAGAATTCTGCACTGAACCCATATGGACCTGGGCTTTTTTTACTTGGGAAGCTTTTAATGACAGCTTCAATATCCTTTAGGGTTATAGGTCTGTTTATGTAATTATTTTGGTCTTCATTTAATATTGGTAAATGGTACCTTCCAAAAAGCTGTCCATTTCTTCTAAATTTTTCAATTGAATATAGTATTATTCTTGGAATTCGTTAAGACTGTTTTCTATACATTAAGACAGGAGAAGAAAAAGACATATGAGAACAAGGAGAAAGGAGAGAAAAAAGAGAAACAGAAACAGAATAAAAGATGGGAAGGAAAAAGGAATAAGAAGGAAGAGGAGGAGAAAGAGGAATTGTGTATCTCTTTAAAGTTTCCATTAATTGACTTGCCACATCAGTCTTAATATAACCTAGTAAAATATACAAACTATTTCATGACTTTTTTTTCACCTGTCAGGAAAAGGGTCAACTGAATCATGTTCAAAGATCTATGATTGATTCTGCATTGATAAGGAGTGCTATATTCTAGTAACCTACCTTTAAAACCACAATAGTCTGCAAGTCTTGGTTTTGTGTATTATTTTTCTACCAATAATAAATTATATTTCAAGTACGTTTTAAAACACTGAAAACTCAGGGTATCTCATTTTGATTTGTATTCTAATCACATATACACTTCAAAAAAGTACTTATCTATGAACTGAGAACCTGCCATTTAGCCTTGCCACATCACTCTTAATATAATCATACAACTCCCCAAATTAAAAAACAACCACAGTAAAAAAAAAAAAACACCTGTACACATTATTAAATAAAGTATTTTTGAAATATTAAAAAGAAAAATTGTAGAGGAAAATGGTAATTTTTAAGATATAAAAGTCACATTGCACGTGAGCAATTTCTATTCATTTTTTACTTGTTAGCAGTGGCAAGCTGTGGAAAGTGTAACAGAACATGTATGAAAACCTCAAAAGTGAAAAGGTGTAGCGGGAAATCTGAAGCTATGCAAAAAAACCGCGCCAGAGTGCTGAGCCAGGCAGAGTCGGTTGTCTGGGGGGAAACGATGAAAGAGCACCATGCTGGAAGACAGAAGCAGGCGCGCGTCGCTGGATGAGTGGCGTGGGGTAGGAAGGACCGTCTGGCTGGGACTGCTCTTGCTCTGCGGCACAGATCGTTCCATGGATCGTTCGTGCTTTCCAAGGATCGCTACTGCTCTGTGTGGTTAGGATTGCTCCGGCTCTCTATGGTTGGGACTGCTCCTGCTCACTGCGCCGGTGATCATTTGTGCTCTCTACGGTCCTGCTCTCTGCTTCTCCATCCTTCTCTTACCTTTTCTCCTCCTCCCCTGGAACAATCCCTGTTATGTAAGTAACTTTTAAATAAAAAAACCTTAGTTAGCATATATTTCTTGGTGGGTTAGTACCGCGATAATTGGCAGCCAAACATGGTGCTGACTCCATGGAACCCGGCTGGGTTCCTCAGCCTCGGAGCAAGTGGCTATTTTGGTTTCAGGACTTGCTCCCAGCCACGTGCTGATCTGCTCTGGGAAACAAAGGCTGCACGAGGAATCCCTTCGGGCACCTTTACTGCCACTGCTGATTACAATTGCGACATCTGCTGGCCATAAGTCCTCATTACATCTGAGTAAGGTATTCTTTTTTTCTTTTCTTTCAAAATGTCTGACCAAATAAATGTTCAGAATTTTACCCATTTTTTCACAATGGTGATAGAGGATTATTTTCGGGATTATGCATTTGGAGGCTATCTCAACCCAGGAGTTGTTTTGCTTTTTTGTGTGATAATATACTTTATACCTACCTATTTTAAAGGATCTCAGCATAGAGATGAACACATTCCCCATAGGGAGTATGAGGCTAAGATATGTGACATGGATGAACATATTAAAACAATTAAGAAGCTCATTGCCTCCATAGAGGAGAGGTCTACATTGATTAGAGAGGAATATAGAGCTTATATTGATGAAAAATTTAGGAAACTGGATCAGAAAGTACTAGAACGTGTAGATGTGGGGAATGAGAGAATTTTCCACTCTATAAAATTGTTGGAGAGGTCATTTATAGAGGACTTTAAAACACTGGAAAAGACCATTACTGCTAGGTTACTAGATCATGAGTGTCATATAGAGATTTTAGAAAAGGATTTTGAGGCAACATCTGCTCAAGACAAACCAGAGCCCACTCTTAAAAGATGCTGCAGTAGGGAAGGTGCCCCACCTAGAGTGGTTACAATGAAGGGACTACCTCCTACTACTCCAACTCTATTCCCAGTTGAGGCAGAGACCAAAAAATCACAATCACGCGGAAGGGCTTCAGACAATGTGGGATATACTTATGAACCTATCCACATGAAGGACCTAAAAACAATAAAGGAAGCCATAGTGACATATGGCATACAATCGTCTTTTGTGAAGCAATACATAAATTCATGGTCAGCACAGTATCAGGTAATTCCTGATGACTGGAAGAATTTGGCAAATGCAGTGTTGAACGATAGTCAAAGCTTGCAGTGGAGGAATTAGTTTAGGGAAGAGGCTAAAGCCTTGGAATCTCGAGATCAAACTGGGAATGTAACCATCTCCAAGGACCAAATCCTTGGGGAAGGCCAGTTTGCTGATGGATCAATTCAGGCTACTTATGAGGACCATGCTCTGTTGCTGTGCCGTACTGCTGCCTTAAATGCTTGGGAAAGGGTTTTAGACCCAGGACAGAGAATTAAGTCATATACTCAGATTAAACAAGGTCTGAAGGAGTCTTATACAGACTTTTTACAGAGGTTGACTCAGGCTGTAAATAGAGCAGTGTCAGATCCAGAAGTTCGGAAACAATTGATACTCTCTTTGGCCTTTGATAATGCTAATATGACATGTAAGAAACTGATCATGCCATTAAAGATCAAAGGTGCACCCATAGCAGAATGGATTCAACTTGCAATTAATGTTGAATATCTACACTCTGATGAAGACAATTGGGTAGGACTAGCTGTTGCTAATGTTAAGGTGAGAAATCAAAACATTATTTGTTTCAATTGTGGTAAGCCAGGCCATATAAAGAGGAATTGTAGGCAAGGCATATATGGGAATTCTCCCAATCCCAGGAGTGACTTAAACAGAAGGCCACTACCTCCTGGACTATGTAGGAGATGTAACAAAGGCAGACACTGGACAAATGAGTGTAGATCTGTAAGAGACATAGATGGCAAGCTTTTAACATCGGGAAACGTAACTCGTGGCCTCCCCCAGGAAGCCCCCAAGAGTCAGACCTCCAAGCCAAAAAAGGTTCAGTCATATCCAGTCACAGTGGAAGAGCAGTTTCCTCAGGATGAGTAACAAATCTCGAGCCTGAAACAGTAGACCATGTAGCCATAGACAATAGATTGCCTTTACAAGAGAAGTTGATGGTATCCAGTAAACCAATAAAATGCATATTTTGGCAGACCTCCATAAATGAGCAAAGACCAAAGTTGACAATAAGAATAGACAAAATTTTTTGCAAGGCTTAGTCAACATGGGAGCCGATGTTTCAATCATAACTCCACAGGCGTGGCACCCCAGGAGGCCTATGAAGGAGGTAGACTTCAATTTTTAGGTACTAGGACATTGTCTCAAGTAAAACAGAGTGTGAGATGGCTCGAATGAATAGGACCAGAAGGACAGAAAGGAAGATTGAAGCCAAACATGGCCAACATAGCAGTGAACTTATGGGGTCGTGACCTACTACAACAATGGAAAACTCAAATTCAGATCCCTCCAGGCTTAAATATCAACCAAAGACCCAATCATGGATTTGAAAGCAATACCTCAAGAGGCTATGTAAAACAGCCGCCGGTTATTCAGGTTGCACAACAACGCCGTCTCAAAGCTGCAGGCACCCCAAAGACACTAACAGCCCTGCCTTTGAAACGGTTATTCAGGTTGCACAACAACGCAGTCTCAAAGCTGCAGGCACCCCAAAGACACTAACAGCCCTGCCTTTGAAATGGTTGACAGACAAACCTATTTGGGTCCAACAATGGCCTTTGACAGAGGAGAAATTGCTAGCCCTAGAACAATTGGTACAGGAGCAGTTACAAGCTCAGCATATTGAAGAATCAACCAGCCCATGGATTTCCCCCATATTTGTGGTCTAAAAGAAATCTGGGAAATGGAGAATGGTGACAGATTTAAGAGAGATTAATAAGGTGATCCAGCCCATGGGCACCTTACAGTCTGGTATACCTTTACCTTCTTTGCTACCTAAAGGATGGCCTATTGTAGTTATTGATCTGAAGGACTGTTTTTTTACCATACCTCTACAAGAACAAGATAAAGAGAAGTTTGCTTTCACTATGCCTACTTTCAATAATGCCCACCCAGTAAAAAGGTACCAATGGAGGGTCCTTCCACAAGGGATGTTGAATAGCCCCATCCTATGCCAATATTTTGTCCGACAACCATTAGAAGTGATACACAAATAATTCCCACAATCTACCATTTACCATTATATGGATGATATATTGTTAGCAGACCCAGACATAAACACCTTAGAAAGACTGTTTGAAGAAGTGAAGAAGGTGTTGCCTGATTGGGGACTTCACATTGCCCCTTAAAGATACAAAGAGGGGATTCTATCAATTATTTGGGATATAAAATAGGCTTGCAAACAATTAGACCTCAGAAGGTACAACTTAAGGGGACAGATTAAGGACACTTAATGATTTTCAGAAACTATTAGGGGATATCACCCACATACGACCAGTTATTGGTATTAAAAACTATGAACTGGTTCATTTATTCAAAACTTTAGATGGAGATAAGGATCTGAACAGTCCCAGGGAATTCTCTGCTGAAGCTGAGAAAGAAATAGCATTGGTGGAAAAGAGATTACAAGAAGCACATGTTAACCGTATAGACCCAGACCTTGGCTGCATCCTGGTTATTTTGCCTTCTGAATATTACCCTACAGGAGTCATAATGCAAAGAGAAAATATTATATTAGAATGGATATTTCTGCCACATAGACCAAATAAAAAACTGAAAACATACATTGAAAAGATTTCAGATCTGATCTTCAAAGGAAAATTCAGGCTTCGACAACTGACCGGAAAGGATCCGGCAGAAATTGTTGTACCTTTGACCAATGAGGAAATTGATCGATTATGGGCAGACAATGAACCTTGGCAAAAGGCCTGTAGTGGGTTTCTGGGGGAGATCAATAATAAATATCCCCGAAGCAAAAGGATTCAGTTTATAAAGAAAACTAATTGGATTTTCCCCCATGTGGTACAGGATAAACCTATTTCTGGAGCTCTTGCATTTTTTACTGATGCAAATAAAACAGGAAAGGCTGGTTATAAATCAGAAAACTTCAGTAAGGTGACACAGAGTCCTTATGATTCTGTTCAGAAGGCAGAACTGTATGCCATTATTATGGTGTTATTGGATTTTACTGGACCTCTTAACCTGATAACTGACTCTCATTATGCAGAAGGAGTTGTATTTCATATTGAAACTTCTGACTTTATTCCTGATGATACAGAATTAACCCTTTTGTTTGTACAGCTACAGGATATCATCAAAAATAGAACACATCCTATGTATATAACACATATCAGGTCTCATTCAGGCCTTCCTGGCCCTTTAGCACAGGGTAATGATGAGATTGATTGGTTATTGATAGGGAATGTGGTAGAAGCCTCAGAATTTTACAAGAAGCATCATGTCAATAGCAAGGGATTAAAGAAGAGTTTTCCCATCACTTGGCATCAAGCCAAGGAAATTTTGCGAAAGTGTGACAAGTGTTCCCTTTACAATCAACCATCTTTGCCTGCTGGGAATAATCCTAAGGGTACAAGGAGCAATGAGATTTGGCAGATGGATGTGTTTCACTTCCCAGAATTTGGTAAGATGAAATATGTTCATCATACCATTGACACCTACTCAGGAAAGCAGTGGGCTACTGCCCTGAGTTCTGAAAATGCTAATGCAGTACTCACTCATCTTCTAGAAGCCATGGCCATATTGGGAATTCCTGATCAAATTAAGACTGACAATGCTCCAGCAAATGTTTCCTAGAAAATGAAGCAGATTTTTGGATATTATGAGATAAAGCACCTTACTGGGACACCACACAATCCCACTGGACAAGCAGTTGTGGAAAGATCTCATCGCACCTCGAAAGAGATGCTTCATAAACAGAAAGGTGATATGAAAAAACCTAGGGAGAAATTACATAGTGCCTTGTTGACATTAAACTTTCTTAATGCTGATGAGAAAGGAACTTCAGCTGCAGAGAAACACTGGGTAATAGAAAGGACTTCTGAGTTGAATCAACCTGTTTATTTCAAGGATGTACTAACTTCAGAATGGAAGCCAGGTCATGTGCTTCGTTGGGATAGGGGTTTTGCTTTTGTTTCCACAGGAAAAGAGAAAATATGGGTACCAACAAGATTGATAAAGAACCGATTCGAAAAGGAGAACCCTCCTGAGGAGAAGGAGTAATGGCTCATCTACCGATAAGACAATTGAATATGTGGTAAGGAACATTTATTTAACTAAGGTGGGGCAGGGTTTTAATTTTGTTTTTACAGAAGAATGGATACAATCCTCTTCACAAAGCTAAAAGGATGCTGAATGCTCAGACTTCTGAAACGTTATAAGGACTACAGGGGATTACAAGGACGCCTGACACTGACAAGCGCTAAGGGTAATTTCTCTATTCTCACAACTGTACATCTATATCTAATGATTATGTATTTATGTATATAAAGGAGGTCCTAGTTTGGTAACAAAAAAGGCTGGCTTTGGGGGTGGAGCAAGTGGCTTTCTCCCTCTCTAAACCCAAGCATATTGGTAAATAAAACCTTAGAAACTCTGTCTCACATCAGAAAAGCCACCTGAGGTGAGACAGAAAATAGATGAAATATATAAGGACCAATATTATCTCACTTTTGTTTTAAATCTTAAATCTTACTTCTTTCTACATTTCCTACCCTCTTAATCTAAAAATCTTGTCTGCACACAATTCTTTCTGACGGTTCAATATCTTCAGTTAATAGTATTCATTGGATTCCCCACTATAAAAAACAATTTATCCTACCAGCACTCTCCAAGGCATCCAGAAGGAAGATGAGGCCCCCACTGGAAAAAAAAGCAGAAAATTAAAGACCTTTGAGACAGAGAAAGAAGGAACCTGCTGTATGTCACTCAGTGATCACTTTTGACGTATAGACCAAGCAGGACAGTTGTAAGATAGTTTCATATCATATCTTTAACAAGAATTTCAGATGGACTCACTCTGTACGATGAGAATGGTTATAGACATTTGTGGAATGGTTATATATATGTTTACAGTTACTTCATTAGGACTTAACCATTGTTTAGTTTACAGGACCCCACAGAGATACCGTCGCCCACAGGCCAGCATGAAGCAACTTAATGAAAGAACTACGTCCCTTTTCTGATAAGTTGGTCATCCAAGGGAGGGTTATGGTCAATTATCATTTTGATACTATAGTTATAAGTTAATCTTGGGTAGAGGATAGAATGATATTATAGATGTAGGAATTTCAAAAAAAAGAGAGAGAGAGAAAGAAGGAAAAGGGAATAGATAAGAGATCATTATACTTGCAAACAACTATTAACCAAAGGATGTATGAAAAATTAATCACCATGGTACAAACATTTGTATATTGATACAAATGGGAAATCAATCTATATGTTTGATTGAGATAATATGTATATTGCTACAAAGTTGAATGTATAATTGCCTTAATTTACATGTGTCTACCTCTGTTTAAAATATTTTGTACATTGCCATTTCCATAATGCAATTTCTACCTCTATTTATTTATGCTAGTCACAACATTTGTTGTAACATATACACAAGTTGTTTTATATAACTCTGTTTAGATATTTTGTATAATAATATATAGTTAGGATATTGTTGTCTTTGATACAAAATGTGTATTTTGGTCAATATTCATAAGATTGTTATACTTGAAATTATTATGGAGGAGCTGTACACTCATTTTGAAATGATATTTTTACAATGTTAGCTTCACTTTCTTGGTTGATTGGGATTGCAGATTATGGTTACTCAGATTTGCCACCTAATAGTCAGGGTACTCAGGCTTTTCGGAAACATGTTAGAATATACCAGGTAGATAGGCGTCTTCAACTACTTCATAGACCAAGAGAATATGGCATTCAAGATTTTGTTATCTCAAATTTGGCCTTGAGAGACATGACAACTCCTGGCATCACCGTTCCTTTCTCAAGGTGGTGTTGAGCATCACGGACATCTTGCAAAGAGATTGTCTTATTTGGCGAACAATAGCCTGAGGGGCAAAGAACAGCACTTGCCCTGACTGCTGTCAGCATGCTCACTATCTGAAATGGACAAGCAGGATGAAGGATAGAGACTGCTGAAGCCTACCTAGACAGGATAAGATGGTCCTACCAAAAAATACCCTGCTTCTATGGAGACTTGTCAGATATCATAGGCCTGTAGCCACAAGGGTGGATGCTCCCATTGTACAGAGAAGTGGTGGATGACTGTCCAGGTAGTTAACTGTCATTGTCTTCTCCTAAATTTTGGAAGTTACTTCATCATGCTTCCAACTTCAGGTATATATTTTCCTTCTCAGGTCTTGATGGTGTTGAAGACTGGATAGTTGAGGTTGTTATTACTTCACATCTCAGCAAGGACACTCAGGTGTTAGAACTTTATTGTTCAATATAAACAGCATTGAAGCAATCCCTGTGCATTTTCTCATATCAACATTTTAGACATTAAATTGCACCTTGTATTTGTTGTTTGTTAGTGGTAGTTTGACCTCACTTATATTAGTACCTTTCTCTTCCCCAGACACTGCCTTATGATGATCCCTATAATATGTAGTTTTATATTTAGTTTAGAACCCTCTTATTTAGACAGAAGGGGGAGATGTAGCGGGAAATCTGAAGCTATGCAAAAAAACCATGCCAGAGTGCTGAGCCAGGCAGAGTCGGTCGTCTGGGGGGAAACGACGAAAGAGCGCCGCGCCAGAAGACAGAAGCAGCGCACATCACTGGATGAGTGGCGTGGGGTAGGAAGGACCGTCTGGCTGGGACTGCTCTCACTCTGCGGCGCAGATCATTCCACAGATTGTTCGTGCTTTCCACAGATCACTCCTGCTCTGTGCGGTTAGGATTGCTCCGGCTCTCCACGGTTGGGACTGCTCCTGCGGCGGGGATCATTCGTGCTCTCTACGGTCCTGCTCTCCGCTTCTCCGTCCTTCTCTTACCTTTTCTCCTCCTCCCCTGGAACAATCCCTGTTACGTAAGTAACTTTTAAATAAAAAAACCTTAGTTAGCATATATTTCTTGGTGGGTTAGTACCACAATAAAAAGGAAAGTATTTTATCTACATTGTCTACCCTTGAGATGTTTGAAAATAGCTGTCACTCTAATAATAGGTGACATGGGAATGTCTTTCTGTATGCTGTGAAATAAAGGAACTGTTTGGGCCTTTGGTGGGCATCTTAGAAGTAGGCAGAGAAATTAAAGTATAGATAGAAAAAAGAAGGCAGAATCAGAAGAAATGTGATGCTGCTGCACAAAAAACAACATATAACAAAATAAATAAGCTATAAACCACATGATAAGACAAATTAATAAAAATAAATTAAATTAAAATTTTAAAACTAGTTAACAATATGCCTAAGTCATAGGCCAAACAACATAAAATTAATATAAATGTCTATATGTTTCTTTAAGACTTTAAAATTACTAATCCAAATAAACAGTAATGGGAAAGTCCAAACTATAAAGCTAGTCCAGGCCAAAAGCCTCTCTGACTGATAGCGCCCAACATGGGAGCAAAAATCTGATACTAAAGACAACAAATTATCATTCTTATTTCTGAAATGATCCCAATTTATGCCACACTTAGTTTGTTTACTAAAAAGTCACATTCAATAGAGTGTTGTGAGCAATATGAAATGTTCTTATTTAGTAGCTATTGTTTTCAGAAATTATCATGTTATAAAGCTCAAGTTAAGTTTGGATTGTGATTCTCCTGCCTCGGCCTCCCAAGAACTATGGTTTTGGTTGGTGCTCCATTAGTTAGTTATGAAACTTTATTGCTATAAAAACAACATCTAGCTTTATTTTGTCTTGATTATTTATTGAAAATAGAATCTTATTTCATATAATACAGCCCAACCACAGTTTCCTCTCCTTCTGCTCCTCCTAACTACCCACAGCATCAAAATTTTTAATTAAAAATACTTTGATTTAAATGATTTTAACATAAATGACATTCTTACTCAAAAACATTGATGTATCCCATGTTACGATTCATACACACACAAAATGGGCATATTACGAATCAAGATGCTGATGGAATACTGAGTTATCCTAAAATAGCTATGATTGGGGGCATTTCATTGGGTAATATTTTAATGAATTTAAACTGCACTAATTGGCATATTAAAAGGAAATAACTCAGTTATGTTTATAGGCTCACATTATAGAGAATGTGGTTAAATTTCAATCTTAAATGGCACTGCTCTATAATCAAATCAACATGTTTTCCAGGTTAACATAGCCTATTCCTCTACTTTATATTTGTCTTTTTTTATATAACACATTAGAACTTTACTAATGCCAAATGAAACTAAAAATAGTTTTTAATTATTCCATTTTATTTTCCAGGTTATACCATTTCTCTCTTTCACTTCCTCCCCTCAAGGCCTACCTCATGCACCTTCTTACTGTCTTTCTAAATCATGCCTATTTTTGACTAATTGTTATTACATACATATATATATATTTATGTATCCTTAAATAAATAAATACTACCTGCTAAGTCTGTGTAGTATTGAGTTTAGTATATGCTGAACACTTAGTATAAAATAACCAATAGGAAATGTGGATGCCAACACAAAACAATGCTGGCAGAGTCACATGTATACATTTCCAGAAAATATGTAGATATTTATGGGCAAAACAATAACTCAAAATGAAATAGATGCTTCACTAAAATAACTTTGAAAACCCAATAGAGCAGCCTTTGGCTACTGTATATAAATTATTTTACTAATTTTCTTTTAAAGAGATTGCCTTAAGAAGAGGAGACATTTTAGCCTTGTCATACACTATAAGAGTCACAAAATTGCAGCAGCAGAAGGCTGAGGAATTGCTACCCTCTGGCAACATTAAGAAAGTTACCATTGGATTTTGTAAAGTAATGAACATTTGATAATTTCACAGGATTCACTCCCCCAAGAGTTTTTGCAGACTCTTATATTAGATCTTAATATTCATGACTATTTATGGTTTGGGTTAATCAGTTCTTAATTCTAATAATAAAAGGTCATAGAGATTGTTGCCTTTCAAAACACAATATTAACACTGAGTATTAGAGAATTTTCTGAATAATGCATTGTTTAAATAACCACACTTGTTCTAATTAGCATTTTCCATTGAGTATTTATTTATATCTAGACAAGGGAATAATTCACATGCAAACTAATGAATACTTTTCTGAAAAGTTTAGAGAACAGTGAAAGTCTTAGGTGACTAGAGAAGAAATTAACAAATAGTTTACTGACAAAGAACAGGTTTTCGTATGCAAAAGGGCACCTGTGAACCTCTAGGATGGCCCATAAAATAATAGGACACAATGTTTCTCTCATGTGCTATTCTCCAAACAGCTTCCAATGTCACTGAAAAATACACGCAATATAGATAGAAGGACCCCAGAATCTGTTCCTGTGTCTATGTGCAGGTATTAAATATGCACTTAGAACTAAATATCAAAGTCCACATAGTTCTGAAATTGAACATACCTCTAGGGTATAACATGTGCATGCACTTCCAGCTGAGGCCCTAGGAAGGAAATTGTTTCTGCTAGAAATGGAAGTTATCAAAGGACATAATGTCAGTAGACACAGATCAAAGGAGGCCAGAGAAATGGGTCATGGGTTAAAGGCACAAGCTCCTGAAGCTAACAAGCCCAGTTTGAACCCCAGGACCTGCATAGTGCAGTGAGAGAATTGACTCCCACAAGTTATCCTCTGACTTCCACATGTGCACATGCACCCATCAACAAATATAATTTTAAAACATTTTAAACTTTAAGATCAAATAATAAGAACCAAATCTCTATGACTCATCTAACATTTAACTGATCATATCCAAATGATCACCTTAATGCACATTCCTTTTACACATCAAGCCAAAGCTGGATTTATTTTCTAAAAGGAGTATCTCATATATCTTTAAACCAGAGCAGAAACAAAGGTAATGTTAATCTTATATGGTGTATGAATAACATAATAAGCAGAATTTTGAAGAAACTAAATAACTCTGTTTAAAACTAAATTTTTAGAAGAGTTTTATTACTAGATAAATAATATAAACCTTTTCTTTGCATTTCAAATTAACAGACATATTTGATAACATACACATAAAGCAACCACATAAAATGTCCTTGGATACTGATCCATAGAGGTGGTCAATAATTAAGATTTTATCAAAGGTCATATTAAATGATTTATAGCTTATACTACAAGAGAAAATAAATAGAATAAGAATCTCCTCATACAAAGCTTTCTAAGATTACAATACACAGTATATATCTGTTTTAACCAACCCACAAAGGATTGAACTTGTACAGATATTCAGCTATGTGATAAATATGTTCATTGTTATTATTAGCATATACACTCCAGGAATGTCCAGTCATTTCTATTCAACATCCTGGTTAAGTGGTAAAAGCTTAATATATTCTGAGAAAAACTCCTCTTATATAATTATGAATACAAAGAGAGTCATTTTAACTACATTGTCAAAATCTAAAACTATATCTTATTGTTTTATAAAAAGAAAAAATTGAGCAATAATACATCAAAATCTAGCCTTCCAAAATAAGGCACACATTTTCTTGTTTATAAGCCAAGAAAAAAATCTGTGGTTACTCACATAAGTATGCAAGTTTTAAAACTTAAATATTAAGAAAAAGTACAGCATTGGCAATATTCACTACACATCACAAGATGATGAATCAGAATATTTCCTGAAACAAGATTAGCAATATCTGTCAAATCACCTTTGGTCTAAAAATTTTAACTTTATCATTTAAAACAGAAAAATCATCAAATTGCTTTACTGCAATGATGCCTACATTAAGATTCATACAACACTATTATAATACTAGCAATAAAGTCTACTTTGAGTCTCCATTTAATGTAGTTGAAGATTTAAGAACTATAGGTATAGTTTTTCTTAGATATTTTAAAAGGTATATTAGATATGAAACTTTAGACTCACAAGGATAAGGTAGAAAATGGAATACTTTCTTTAAATTACAAATAGACTAGATATTGTAACTGTAATTTTTGCTTGATAGCTATTCTGTTGTATGTAATTTTGCTATATGGAAATTGAAACCTTGATTAGACAGAAAAGAGGAAATGTGGTGGAAATGTTCTCTGTATGCTGAAAATAAAGGAGCTGTTTTGATCTATGTGGAGCACCGTAGAAGTGGGTGGAGGATCAGAGGAAAGACAGGTAGAAGGAACACAGAGTTAGTCAATCTCCATCTGACCTCCAAAGAAGAGCCATATAAGGAATTCAGGTGAGCCACAGGCCGGGCCACATGGCAGGTAGATTGCTAGAAATGGGTTGAATTAAGATGAATGAGCTAGCTAGTGATGTGCTTGAGACATAGACCAAACAGTATGAAATTTTAAAAAAAAAAGAAAGTCTACTTTAAAAGCCACCAATAAGATATTACTTATAAATTATAAATTTATACAACACAATACTTTAGAGATATCTAAAATATACAAATTTTCCTTCATTAAAAAAGATAATATTTTCACATAATTACTAATCTGTCACAATAAATCTACAAAACCAGATAAAAACTGGAGTTGATTCTCACAGTAAACAAAAGGCAATAAAGGTTGGTGAACCCTGAGAGGGGGAAGATCTGCCTGGAGCAACTTTCTAGTTCTCAGTGCTGACAGAGGAGTCTTAAGATCAGAGCAGTAGTCTCCCTTGTTTGAGAAGATAGAAATAGGCAGTGAACATTGTTAAGATACTGTCTATGGCTTAGAAAGAAAATAACTGGAAAGGAGACGATTTAAAAAGAAAAGCAGTCCTGAAACTTGCACAGGGCTCTTACAGGTATTCATGAACCATGTGTGTATAAGATGAAACTCCAAAGACAAGGAAACTGATTTAATAACAACAAATGATACTGAAAAGGTTCAAGTGTTTGCTTGTATAGAACAAGTTTCTTGCTGAACATCAAAAGCATTCATTTAAAAATTTAGAAGTCAGGCATGATCATAGAGTGCTAATGGACAGGCGCAGTGACTGGACAGGCACCCTGAAGCAAGGCTCATACATTGTCTTTGTTAAAGTTTCTATTGCTGTGAAGAGATACCATGGCCAAGGCAACTCTTATAAAGAAGAACATTTAATTGAAGTGGACTTACAGTTTCAAAGGCTTAGTTAATTATTGTCATGGTGGGACAGGTAGACATGGTGCTGAAGGAGAGGCTGAGAATTTGACATCTTGATCTGCAGGCAGCAGAAAGAAAGACTGATCGCAGCTTGAGTGTATATGAGACATCAAAGCCAGCTCTCACAGTGGCACACTTCTTTCAACAAGCCCACCTACTCTAACAAGGCCATACCCCCTAACAGTATCACTTCTAATGGGCCAAGCATTCAAACACATGAGTATATGGGACCATTCCTATTCAAACTTCCACAGACATCTAGAGTAAGGGCAGTTTTAATACAAAAACACTAGGCAGAAATTCTGAACAAGGTTTGGAATTCCAAGGGGATCCTCAGGTAGTCATCTTCCAGAGTACAGAAGCTTTCTTTAAAACAAACAAACAGAAAACTGGCACAATCTGGTATTCAAAACACAACATTCACACTGTGCGGTATCTTATGAAACATAGCTCGGAATTCTTACAATCAGCAAACCATAAACCATTGTATATGTGAAAAATTAGATAATGGTCAATAGTCAAAGTGAAGATGAAAGACAGATAGCAGAAAATGACTTTGAGTTTTTAATGGCAAATCCTCTTACCTCATGGAATCAAGATAGGGAGAAAGTGAGGGAGGGTATGATAGAAGGAGGTACAGATAAAAGATATGGGTACATTAAAAAAAAAAGCCAAAGTAGACTTTCTAGAGATGCAAGATTTTGAGGAGCAATTTAAACATATATTCTTGGATGTGATTAGCAATTATTTAAATATTACAAGATATAAAGGTCATAGGACTTTAAAACAGAACAACATAAAGGTAGTCAAAAGTAAGAAGACATAGCAAAGAAGACACTGGAAGAACAAGATTAGAGATTAAATCGTACCATGAAGACTAAAGAATATCATATTATGGAATTACATTAAGTATATTTTAGCTCTTCTCATTATAGATAAGTAACTATGTATGGTGACAGCTTTAATGTATGTCTCAAGGTAGGAACTATGTTTCTACTGTGGTAGTTTCAGTCACTGTAACAGAACACTCCAGAGATACAAGGAGAAAGGGATTATTTTGGTACTTGGATTTAGTGCATTTTCATGTTGCTCTGCTGCTCTTGGAGCTGTGATAAGGCCACATCTGCTTTAGCTTGTGTATCAGAGCTGAGCAGTCTGCATCATGAACACCACAAAGCAAAGTGATAAAGGAAGTAGCCTTCAGAAATACACTCTCGGAGGTCTTCTTTCTCCAAACATTTCAAAGGTTAGTTGAGAAAAAAAGCATATCATTAGTGATATTCACAACAAATAGTGAATATGTGGACCACAATAATTCCTGAATGAGGTAGGTCTAGCTGTACTGGTCAAAAATAGAAAGTGAATTACCTTTGGCTTAGAAAATTTTAATTTTATCATTTTCAGTATAAAAATCAGCAAATAATATTAATATAACAATGCCTATATTAGATTTTTGCAGTACTGTTATAATACTAGCAATTGAGTATATTCTAAAATCCATCAGTAATATTAACCATAAATTATGAACACCTATGCAACTTATCCACCCACTTAGATAAACAAATACAACCAGATGTGGTGGCACATGCTTTTAATGGCCCCTGAACTACAGAGTCAGAGTAGGCAGCATCTCACCTCCCAATACTTCATTCTGTCACATACTCATCAGGGCTCTCACAATCCAAAAGTCCCTCCATAGTTCCTCTAACAGGTAACTATCTTCCTTCATTTTCACACCATTTCCTCTGTACATTGTGTCTCAAAGATTTCATCTGCATAAGGACATAAACACATTGTTTTAGCCACCTTTCCATAATCTTTCTTGTTCATATCCTCCAGTCCATCCTCTGGTTCATCTTTAAATTATACAGGCTGTTATTATAATCACATTCCAGACATCTTTGCTCCATCTCTCTCTATGTGTGATGCTCTTACATTAAAACTTGCCTACTCTAGTTATATGAATATGGCTTTAGGGCACCTGAAAAGACACTACACTTGTCAATTAGCAAGCACTCTGGCTTTAGCTCTTTCATATTTCTCCCAGAGTAGACTCTGTCTGACTCTTTAGTATTCCCATTAATACAATTAGAAAAATAAATACAGCCAGGTGTAGTGGTATACGGCTTCAATCCCAACAGCACATGAGTGGTTGAGACAGAATGGTCATGAGTTTGACAATAGCCTGAGGATACAGAGATCTTGCCTTAAAATAAAATGAGGATAAGTAACTAAACAAATCTTTTCTCAGTTTCTCACCTCTGCCCATCCAGATAAATACAACCTTGGGAATACATGTTCATGGTGTCTCATGCTCTGGCTTTACTTAGTTTTGGTTTTGCTCGTTATACAATTTAGCACTACAGAATATTTAATGACATAAACTGCCCAAAGGCTTCATCTATTTATTTCATTTCACCATGTGTCTCAACACCTTCTACCTGGCACCTCACACCTGACAGGAAAGCAGCAAGTTTTGTTTGATAAACCAAAGGACTAAATGCATGAAGCAGTAAGTGAAAAATGAGAACATGGGAGAGTGTTTAAGACTGTGTATAGCTTCATTTAGGCCACAAAATGCAAAGTGGAAAGTAACATCACAATTATGTTGCCTACAAGAAGTTTCAAAGGAAGGTAAGGATTGAGAAAGGTGAGGCAGAAAAGCCTTAAATTTTTTATGTGAATAGACTCTGTAAGTATTTTAATTATGATCCTATCCCTGGAGAGATGGAGACAGACAGACACTTGGAGCTTGCAGCCCAGTAAGCCTAGCCCAGTCAGTTAGCACTGGTTCCCAGTGAGAGAGACTGTCTCAAAAGACAATGTGTGCCATCTGAGGAACAACACTAAAAGTTAATTCTGTCTTATACATATACAAACACACATACACACACATACACATACACACATACACACACACACCTATACATACATGAATGGATACTGTGGACACACACACTAAAGTATTTTTAAATTCCCAGATACCAAAGAAGTAGAAGTATAAATAATTATTATTGTTTATTTATAAATAAAACATGGAGTCAAACTAGCTTTAATCAAAGATTCTTTTTAAATATAAAGGGTAAGAATTTTAAATTAATTCAATTTCCTGAATCTGAATTTAAGTCACAAATCAGAGTTCTATAACAAAAAAGGAACATTCTGGTGGAAATTTGCTTTGCAATGAAGATCCTCCAGTGGGACTCAGGGCATATTAGAATGTCTCAGCACTTATGAGGCAGAAGCAAAGGCAAAGCAGGAGGCCTACAGGTAGAAGCTAGCCTGGAGAAGGCTCCCACTAGCAAGGCACAGCTTTCCTTACATGGTGGTCACATTCAGACTTGGTGCTTCTCCCTAATCCTACACACGAGGGAAACTTTCATTTAAAGAAAATTTATATTTTTAATGCATTATCTAATTTTATTATCTAATAAAAGACACATTTGTAGGAGATTTAATCATAGCTCACACTCAATTATTTCGATAATCAGCATTAAGTAGCCTTTGTATGATAGTAATTAGAGTAGGTTGTAAACTATCTGAATATGCGAATAAACCAGTTTCTCACCTTCAAAGATCCAGAATCATTTCATCCCCTGAAAAGATAGCAAAATAAAGAGATAAGACTAATAAAAAAAATTAACTGGAAATTAAATAGAAGAAGAAGAAAACTACATACTTTGGAATCAGATCTCTTATACAAACACTTTTGCAATTCCTGCTTTTAATAGAGTAACACTACTTTGTTGATGGGTGTTGTACTTAGTGTCTGGACAGAGCCCCTTGAAAGCATACACTCACCAAAGAGGCAACACAAACAGCAATGTAACAGACATCTTTACACATCTAGGTTTGGATTCCACTGTCATTTGCACACGTTAACAGTCCTGGTCTGCAGGCAGTAATCTCCAAGCTAGTTCACCTATGCTGACTTATCCTTTCCTGGTATATATAAAGTATGACTTTATTGTGTCAGTCTTTTTTGCATAAACTATTAACAGTTTCTAGGATTGTTTAGTAAAAAGCCAGTCTAGTTATCTTCCTACTCGATGGCATCTTGACTGCACCCATCTCCTCTACTGTCCCACATTTGCTTCCCTCTACACAAGTAGACTTCAGCTTTGCCCTCTCAGTCCTGCAGGCAAACCTTGGCTTTACAGTTCTTTGGCCTTTCCTTGTATACCTCCCCCCAACCCACCCCCCGACACACACACTCTCCTATTCAGAGGTGGGTAAGCCTTCTCTCTTCCTTCCTTCCTTCCTTCCTTCCTTCCTTCCTTCCTTCCTTCCTCCTTCCTTCCAGTTTTTACCTGATTGCCTCAATGGTAAGGACTTATCTGACCACACACATAAAACAAATAATAACTTCCTTTCAGTTCACCTTCCTCCACCCCAAAGCACTAACCAAGCATACTTGGTATTTATTTGTTTATTTGCTTGTCTGTTTTTACTCCTCTCGTTCTAATATATGTATGCACACACATATGTATATACAGGTATGTGTGTGTGTGTGTGTGTGTGTGTATGTGTGTGTGTGTGTGTGTGTGTTATCTATGACAGAAATGATGGGTTTTCAATGACCACTTTCCATGCAGTTAACACAATGTCAGGGCCAAATTTAGTGCTCAATGTATTTTCATCATTAAAATCACTAAACAACTGAAACAAAGAATAAAAGGTTTGCAAAGTTTGCTGCATGGTAATGAACTTTTCCAAGGCCCTAAAGCAATTAACGTTTTTTTGCAACATGTGAGAGTAATTACAACTGTTTTCCTACACTTTCATTGATACTACATAATATTAATCTTTTTACCACTTTCTTGTTGTCAAAAAAGATAGATATAGATTTGATAGTCAAATTCTAATTTATAATAAAAATGTGTATTTAAATGACTTGGCTATATTCCTAAGGGACACAGTATACAGAATGCAAAACCAAAGCAGATAACTGGAAGTGGTGGAGTTAGTATTCTCAAGAGTTCATGCTTGCACTTTTTCAGTCCAACAATTAAAATGCAAATGAAATACTTCTTCAAGAAGACCTGACTAATGCAGTGATTCCTCACATCAAGAAAGCATCTCTCAGTCAGCACCATCCATCCATGAAATAAGCAGCTTTGGGGCTGCTGGTCTTAAAAAAAAAAAAAAAAAAAAAACAACAACAACAAAAAACAAGGACTGAGAGGATCATGCATTGTGACTGCTCTCCTGCAGTTCTTTCAAGAATGTGTTTTCATGGCAGATAACAGGGATTCAGAGGCTAAGAGGCACTCTGCTACAATTTACACAGGCTTTGGTATAGATCCTCATGAGAGATGAAATGAGAACACGCAAAGAACGAGAGGATGGGGCAGGCTGACAACAGCCTTGAAGCAGAGGCTCTGGGGATGCAAAATCAGCCTGATGAACAGTCCCAGAAAATGGCATTTGAAAAGACCTATGTCAAATTGGTTTGGAAACCAAAATGGGGCAGTCTCGAGGCTGACATGTTATAAGACATAGAAATCTCATTGTTCAGGCACTATTGCTGTCTGTGGTTTAGAAATGGCAGCTGGGTCAATTTTCACATACCTCTTAGTTAATAAATGCATACACGAGTCAACATTCATGCTATCAGCCATTCCTTTAAAGTTATTAGTTCCTTCTATATCTTATAGGATTTTAAAAGATAATATATGTATCTCTGCAAATTATAAATTATAGATGCTATATGAAAAATGATATTATAAGAGCCAAAAGCCTGAAATGTTTGCTTCTAAATAGTGTTACCTAGACTTCACAGGAGAAAATGCAGCCATGAAATCTCAACAGTAATGTTTCCTAAAGAAGACTGACAGACCAAATTGATTCACCTTGGGATTCCTTGCCCTCTTTGGGGAGTGAACAGGGGGTGGGGATAGGGAAAGAGGGGAGAGGCTGGGGAGGACTTGGAGAAGGGGTGGGAGGAGGAGCAATGGTGGCTATGGGAAAAAATTAATAACAAAATAATTTTGTGACTGAATAAGACTAGCATAATGACATTTCCAGTTGACATGCCAGTGCTGACAAGGAAAATTCCTCATGCTTCTACCCTCCAGATGGCAGGCTACAGAAGGTCAATGGAGAATCAGTTTCCTTCAGGCATGAGCTTCCACATAGGCTGTCCAGTCCCAATTGGCCAAGACTATTTACATGGATTCAGTAAATTCTGCATACATGTCTGCATATATTACAATACACATACATAAGCATAACAATTGAGAGGAGATGAGAGAAACATAAGGAATCTGAAAGGGGGAGGAGTGGATTGATGTAGATATAGTGTTCAGGTATGAAATTCTCAAAAACAGTTTCAAATGCATGTGTGTGTGTGTGTGTGTGTGTTTAATTTCAGAAATAAGCTACATTATCCATTTGAGAGAACTTAAGTTACAAGTAGAGCCAGTAAAATTATAAAATATCGCCAGACTTCAGAAAATGGGATCAGTTCAGTGATGTTGGCAACAGATGGCAAATTCAGGGCAATGTAAGTTAATGCCAAAATAATTACTTCTTAAGCCAGGAGCCAAGCAAGGGAACGTGTTCTGAGAAACAAGCATTCTGGTCACTGCAAGGGGGAAGGAGATGCACACATAAATAAGATGAGAAAAATAATCAAATCTACAGTAGCAAGGAAAGGTCACTAAGAACAAAAACATTATATAGAGCAGAATGGAAAAAGACAAAGAGGGTTTCAGATATGGCTACTAGGAATAAATTTCCATAAAATAATTCAATAATCACAATAATGGCAATCTTTAAAGCAGCATGTGCTAGGTTTTATGCCAAGTGCTTTCATTCAAGCCATGCTAACACTGTAACCTTGATTTGATTATTAATCATAATTCACTAAAAGGAGACTGAAGAATAAAGACATTCTTTCTCCTTCAGAATGGCATTAGATCAAATGTTGCTTCTACTCATCTAAAAAGCACCTTAGCTGTCTGATCGAAAGCACCCCAACTATGTGAGCATGCTGAGTGATAAGGTGATACTCAAAACTCATCAATCCACACACTTAGTGATCACTTCATGAAACGATTATTGGACTAAGAACTAGAAACAAAATAATTTAATTGCACGACAAAGAAAGTCCACTATCGTTGAAGTTATTTAAATGTAATATATTATATAAGAATTAATATTTACTAAAGGGTTAAACAAGCACTTGTGGATATAAGGTAACTTTAATGTAATTTTAGAAGTGCACTATAGAATAAGATTATATAAATCCAATCATGATACATCAGGTACAAGTGACAAACATCACTGATATGTCTGAAGTATAAAACATTCGAGAATTAGAATTGGATTCTACTATAATTTTGTCTCGAGCATAGATGAGATGATAAAGAAGGTAAAAGAACTGAAAAGAAACTAGAAGAACTAAAATATAACTAAAGAATTAATATTTATTAAAATATGAAGTAAAAACATTTAAATATGGAACAATGACATGTGAATCTGCCTATATTTTTAAAATAGGAATCAACTACTGACAAGTATGTTTGGTGAGCTGGAGAATGAACTCACCTAAGTGACTCCGGAAATGAGTGAAGACTTTAAAATAAAGTGTAAACAAAATTTTACCCAAATACTAGTCACATGAATTTAGATTAGCTATTATTTTTTTTTCTTTATGATGATTTATTTCTTTTTTTCCCTTTCTTTTTTTTTAGTATGAATGAAGTCATATTTTCTATCCATGTATATCTTTATTCAAGGTCCCTTCCCTTTCCGACCACCTCAAGTCACTCTCTCTCCTCCACATCTCCCCATCTCCTCCCCAGTAAGGGCAGGAGGTCCCAATGTCCCAATATTGCTCAGTTCAGTCTCCACTCCTGGCATATCCAGTTTTCTCCCCCCAACATCAAGACTGAGTCAGGTGTTCCTCTAGAGGGAGTGGGATCCAAGGTGTCAATCCAAGGTGTTTCAGATCCCAAGACATTCAGTGGTTGTGTTTTGCAGCTTTGCTTTTTGCTCTTTTGTTTAAAGTCTACTAATGAGTGAGTACATCCTCTGCTTATCTGTCTGGGTTTGAGATACCTCGCTCAGGAGGATATTCTCCAAATCCATCCATTTGCCTACAAATTTTAGGATATCATTTTTTCTTACTGCTGAGTAGTACTCCATTGTGTAGATGTACCACAGTTTGTTAATCCATTCTTCAGTTGAGGGGCATCTAGGTTGTCTCCAGGTTCTTGCTGTTACGAATAATGCTGCTATGAACATAGTTGAGCTAATGCCTTTGGGGTGTGAATGTGCATTTTTAGGGTATACACCCAGAAGTGGTACTGCAGGATCCTTAGGGAGATTGATTCCCAGTTTTCTGAGAAACCGCCATACTGCATTCCAGAGAAGCTGAACAAGCTTACACTCCCACCAACAATGGAGGAGTATTCCCCTTACTCTGCAACCTCTCCAGCATAGGCTGTCACCTGTGTCTTTTATTTTAGCCATTCTTAAGAACCTATATACAGTATATTGGAGTTGGTGCTGAGTTCTTCTCTACTGGAGTGTCAAACGCGTAAATGGTAATGGGGAGAGGTGGAGGCTTCATCATGAAGTACACCTTGGTATAATACAGGTGGTATAACATGTATAAATGTATATAAAATATTATACATAGAAAGACACACACATGCACACACACACATATCCTTGCTCACCAGCTGTAGACATATCAAAGAAACAACGTACTAAGTAGTGATGGTCACACTTAAAACTCAAGTCTTGGTTTCTAATATTATCTCTAGTAAAAAGAAAAAAGAGTCTTTGTAGAATATCTAATGGGAGAAAAAAATATATATGAGATGAGACTAGAGGGTCTTTTTTTAATACACATATTTTTAGAGAATATAAGGTGAAATCCACAGTGACCAAAGGAGAACACAGGAGCCAGTTCAAGAAGTTCAAAAACAAGGAAAATATAAAGCATAGTAAAGTGTCATCAAATTAAAGTGCAAAATAGTTACTCATAAATGTATAATTACTTTTTATTATTTTTTCATATTTTTATATTAAATGTAATAAATAGATGATATAAGCAAAAATGCAAATAATTCATGAAGGTGTTTTATTTTCAAGGAAGTAAATCTGAACAGAATTTTGTCCCAAAATTGCACACCACATATATGACCTCCATGCAAAGATCAAAGAATGAAGTGGGATAAAGAGATCTACTTTTAGTGAGAAACACACACACACACACACACACACACACACACTACTTCAGCCTGTCAATATCAAAGTTTGGATGAAGTGTCAATATGTCAACAGTATGCACTCTTCATCAGATAGGGCCACATGGTACATTGCTTTTCAGTTTTTCTCTCAAATACTCATAAAACCAACCTAATTGTTTTCTATCTACAGTATATAATTACAACAGAAGAATGTGCTAGAAATGAATGTACTCAAAATTATCATGGTCATCAAAAATGAGGCAATTCTAAGAAACCACAAGAGTCAAGAGGAGTCTGGGTAGGCAGAGCATCAGTGTGATCCTTCAAGATTATAAGAGCTTGAGATAAAACCCAGGGAGGTCTGAGTGACACTTCAATTTCAGTTAAACTTAGTGGGTCAGTTGCTGTGGGATAATGCTTTTGTACACTGTAAAATTTTGTCACTTCAATTGGTTTAATAAAATACTGATCAGCCAATAGTCAAGCAGGAAGCATAGGTGACCAGACTATGAGACTTCTGAGAAAAGGAAGGACGGAGACAGAGGTTGCCAGACAGACAGACACAGAAGTAAGGTGAAAATGCTGTACTGAAAAAGGTACCAAGCCATGTGGCTAACTATAGATAGGAATTATGGGTTAATTTAAGTGTGAGAGCTAGTTAGTAATAAGCCTGAGCTATTAGTAATACTAATATTAGTAATTATACTAATTACTACTACTGTATAGTAATTAAGGAAGTGGTATTTGGGAACTGCTGGTGGGACAGAAACTTCCACTTACAGTCGGAGTTTCTGTATAATCACACTACGTGTGTCACATAAATACAAGGTAGTAAAAAGGAAAGAAAGCAGCAGTGAGTATTAGGAAACCCTGTAGCATCAGGATTTTATTCAAAATGAATAACAACCACAAACAGCAAAAGGAATTTTAAAAATATTGAAAGTAAAATCAAATACATGTATGAGCATTTAAAAAAAAAAACAAAATGAATACCCTTGATACATGCCTCTGAATATTAATTGAAGTGCCCTAGAAACACATACATTGGAGAGATAGGTACTTCTTCCCAGTACACGGAAGAAGATTTCAAAGACAGAACTACATTTCAGCAAATCCTCAAAAACAAAACTTTTGAAAAGAAATAGTTTTAGGACAAACCAATCTGACCTTCCTAAAGTAGAGAAAACTGTTGGTATTAAAGGATAAGAGTATTTTATAGAACATCTCTCTCACTATCTCTCTCTCAATTTCAAAAAGGCTCCTTCTCATTTTTCCTTACCAAAACTTTCAAAAATATGACCCTGAAATATACTACCAATAGCTAAATGAATTGTGATAAACTTTCACAGCAATTGAACAAAATAACATCATAGAATCTCACATCTGGCCAAAATCACCAGGGTAAACCTTTCATTGTGAAGGAACTGAGACCAGAAAGATTAGGTGCCTTGCTTGATGAAATATGTGTAGCCAGTGACTGAGTTCACTCTGAATCCAGTTCCCTTTAACCCCAAAGCCATGTGTTTTCTTGTATAAACTTGTAATGACAAATAGCTGGCCCACATTATTGTCTCTGTCTTACCCAGAAATGCTTCTATCATTCTCTAAACACCCTTCCATCCCCATTAGTAATGCCAGTCTATCACAACAGGTTTACCCATTGTGCAGAAAGAAAGTTAAGAACAGCCTTCTACACTGTAGCACATGTACTTCTTACCCAAGCATGAGCACACAGGAGGAAATTATTCTCTCCCTGAAAGACAAAAAGATGTTCCAAGTATAATGTCCCGAGGAGACAAGTTAATACTGAAACTGCATTGTATTACCTCATATCATAATAAACTCAGAAACTTCATTAAAGTAATGTTTGCTTAATCAACTGGAACCAATTAAAAGTGATCAGATAAAAAAGGTGATCCATATCTCCTGCTCCATTAATCAATCTGGGTGAGAAGAAACTACCATAAATCAGTCACTTCAATGGGAATTGGCTTTAAAAAATAAATGGTTAGCTTTTTCTAGCCTATTAATCTTAAAACTAAAATGAAAAGAAACCACAAAAAGCAATTCAATTTAAATAAAAGTACAGCTTGGAATTTCAGAATAACCAGAGACTGAGTAGAGACAGCTATTGTTCCAACTTAGATTCTAATTAGGTTTCTTCAATCTAAGAATATATGCAGTCTATAAACTTGCAAATTTAACAATTATCTGTAAAAGAAAAAATACACTTCCTTTAAATAACTTGGGAATTTTCTTCTGGAGCTAAAAATATAAGCAACAGATACAGAAATGTTAAAAATGAGGTGGGGGGATGCCTAACTGAAATGTACTTAGAAATGAAGGGGGAAATCTGCACTTACATAAAGTACTTTAAATCTGCATCATCTATTTGACCATGAATTTCAAACATATTTAACTTTCAAAACATAAAAAAGAGAAGAAGAAATATGTAAAATGTCAACAGTCGACAGCAAGCCAGAGAAATCTTTATACTACTGTAAAGCTTCACAAACCAGAAAATCTTATTTTTGGAACTAATCTTTACACTGATCCAAACTGAATCCTTTGTTTCTCTTTTGTGGGTACTTTTTCCAGAAATTATGGAGTAATTAGTCCTACCTGCTCATTAGGTGCCTGTCTCCGAAGGGTCTCTGGAAGTCTCTCCTGTCCTCAGAGTCCAGGATGGTTGTCATGCTTTTAACAGTATAAAATCTGTGCTCCGCACCTGCATTTTCTTGGTTCCATCTAACCTGCTTGGTTACCCTTTGGTTCGTGTAGCAAACACAATGACCAGCAGCACCTGGGGGAGAAAAGGGTTTATTATATTTCCAGTTAACAGCCCGTCAGAGATGGATGTCAGATCAGGAACCTGAATGCTAGAACTGAAAGATTCCTTGAAGAAATACTGTTTAGCGACATCACCATGGCTTGCTCAACTTATTTTAAAATAATAATAATAATAATAATAATAATAATAATACAGGACCTACCCAGGGATGGTACCACCCACAGTGTCCTGGGCCTCTCACATCAGTCAGTCAAGAAAATTTCCCTACAAAACCAATCTGATGGAGGCATTTTTTCAATTGAGGTTCCCACTGCCCAGGTGACCCTGGCTTGTGTTAAATTGACAAAATAATCTACCCAGTATAAACTCTAAAAGTCAAAATACTTTAGGAACTGTATTTTCCCCCAGAGCTAAAGGAGCTACTTGCTTCTAACCTGAACCAGCTGATCTAAACCAGAATACAGCTTTTATTTCTTTCCCTCCTATGAGAAACAGTAATATAGATTTGTTCATTTGCAGGATACAAAAAAAATTAAACAAGTGAATGCCAATCAAAGCACAACCACAGTATGCAGAGTTCCTACAATCCTAAATTGTGTTTACAGTCTCCTTGAAAATTCCAAGCCTTGAGTTTTCCCTTCCCATTCAGAATTATTACTGGTAGAATTAAAGGGACAAAGGCATTCTACCATAGGATGATTGCTGAGAGTCCACAGCTGTTCCTCCCTCAAGTCTAAGATTTCCCCTTCACAGCAGAAACTAGGAACTTGAGAACGAAATTTCCCAAGCTCCTTTGCCAGCGGGATCCAAATGCAAGTTAGGTTGTACCGACGCATGTGAGTCTGAAAGATAATAGTCATTTCATTCCTGTGATAGTGGTTGGCAATGATGGGACCCTTTGCAGAAAGTGAGTTTTGCAATGGTCTTTGGGTGTTTCTGCTTGAATCACCTAAATATTATTATCATTATTATTATTATATTATTTTGGTTCTGCATTGGGTTTCTGTGTATAAAGTTAAATAAATACTCAAACATAGTTTTCAAATACATATTAAATTCAATATATATTAAATATATAGAATACATATTTTAGCAAGGCGTAAACAGCTATATACTGACTCTGCAAAACTCTGTTCTAAGATGAAAAACTTTTCAAGCCAATTAAATTGTCTTCTAAACATCTAATCCACTGTATTGAATATACTTCCTCTCAAGATATGTAAAGTGGTATCAGTTTTCCTGACTGGCCCAGTTAATAAGTATAAACATTATTCATTATAGTTCCTGAAACACACTGGATTGTCAGTAAACAACCATTTACAACAGTAATAGTGGACACAGCCACAGCACAAGCAGACATCTTGTCTCAAAATGGGTTTGCTATCTTACAAGGAGATTATATATAATGAAAACCACAGAGAAATACTAAATCAGAATTAGATGTTGTATTAATTACTTTTGTTTTTGTGATAATATACCATGACCAAAAGTGACTTATGAAAGGGTGTTATTTGCGAATATGGTTCCAGAGGGAGAATTCATAATGGAAGAAAAGCCCTGACAGCAGTAACAGAAAGCTGAGAGATCACGTCTTCATGAAGCAGAGAAGCAGAAGTAAGTTACAAATTCTCAAAGCCCGTTTGAGCCCATTAATATACTCCCTCCAGTAAGGCTCCACTCTTTAAAGATTTCATAACATACTCCAACATAGCCTTAATAGTATCCAACTGGAAATCATATGTTCAAATACAGTGCCTTCAGGACATTTTTCACTCAAACTACCAAAAATTCAATAATTTATTTATAAAATATTCTTAGTATATTTTATCTCTGTACAGTTTGGAGAAATTATCTAATTGAATAACTAGTTGACATGGGTTCACTAGTCATGCCATTTGGCCACTAATTACCAGTGACTGTGCACAAGTCAACTAGCTGTGAGTTGGCCTTTAACTTGGAAAATGAGATGTTCAAAGCAAAGCTTCACAAAGAGCCTATACCATGTATGCAAAGGCTTTTAAGGTTAAGGATAACTACTACCTTAAGCCATTTAAATATCCTCCTGAAACCATATGTATGTGATTAATTTTCATAAGGAAGAAAATATTTGCATTTCAAAGATGATTCTTCATTTTAACACTGCCTAGCTCCTGTACAAATTACCATCCGAATTTTATTAACAAGGTAATGCTGTCTTATTTCAACTAATTTACAGGAAAAAGAAGAGACACACCCAAAAATTACCCATTTGATTCATTTATTCCAGATAACTCAGAAAGCAATTCAGTACTTGTCTTCTTAATCATCAGAATTAAACACGCCGCATTCTAAAAAGAAAAATAAATAAAAAGAGAGAGATGTCATTGTACACAAAAACTCAAGGCTAGAACATAGCTAAATAACACAATGCCTCACTTCTGCAATGATGGCCTCTGGCAGAGGTGTGTGTGAGGAAAGACTTGTTTTCTTTAAGGGTCTGGCCACAGGGAGTTTAATTATGCTCCAGTAAGTAAATGAGCAGCATGAATGGGTGGTTTTGTAAATGGGAGATCATAAGAGTAGGCATGATTCTGAGATGTCTGATATCTAAGTTTGATGGGGTACATGATGTAAAAACATCAAATAATAAATATATACATAAATTAAAAAGAAAGAAAAGATAAATACTATGATTAATAT
>PVIH01007158.1:0-103252 GCA_004025045.1 Sigmodon hispidus
GGGGGGGGGGCGCCTTTGAAACCCTGAGGCCACTCCCAACAACACATCTAATACTTCCCAAATGGGGACCAGGCATTCAAATATATGAGCCTATATGGGGGTTATAGGCTCCTTCAAACCACCACAAAGGGTTAATGGATCATTTGATAGTAGTTTTATTTGCTGTAAGTGCTGATTTAGCCAGCTCTGTAGGTTAATGCTGGAGGATTCAATAAACAAGAGCACTACTAGGTATTTTTAGAAAATGCTAGGTATTTCTTTTTTTAAAAAAAAAAATATTTTTTTTATGTGAATTGGTGTTTTGCCTGCATGCATAACTGTGTAAGGGTGTCAGATCTTGGAATTACAGACAGTTGTTAGCTGCCATGTGGGTGCTAGGAATCGAACTCAGGTCCTCCAGAAGAACAGTCAGTGCTCTTAACCGCTGAGCCATCTCCCCAGCCTGATGCTAGGTATTTCTAAGACATAAGAAAAAATTGCAAATAGGATCCTGTTTCTAAAAAGAAAAGCAGTTTTATGAACTCCAGTTATGATTTTAGACTAACGTTCAGGTTCCCAGGAGGGACTACAGGACAGGGCTTGTGACTACTTGCATCTTTATCAGGGAGTCTACCAGTCTCAGACTTTCCCAGCTCCCTGATCCTGTGCATGAATCCTTCCGGCTGTACCTCCAAAAGGGAGGCTCCGCTGGGCTGACAGGAATCTTGCAACTTTGGGGCAAGAGAGAGCCAGGTCACTTCTGCCTTCTTCATGGATGCAGACAAATGCTTGTTTCATCTTCTGTAGTGTGGACAGAGTAACCCCCCACTTTACGTGATCTTTTTGAGAAATGAAATAATAAGTACCTGATCAACAAACAACAGTTACATCAGCAGAGAGGTGTTCTGAGAAAGGAATCTGTTGCTAGGGGGCTTTTGTTTATTCATTTGTTATTTGTCAATTTGTTGTAAACTGGGGTCAAGCGGAACTCAAAAGGGAAGATGCTTCCATTAGATTCCCCCATACACAAGTCTCTGGGGACATTTTGTTGCTTAACAACTGATGTAGAAGGACCCAGATCACGGTGGATGGTGCCTGGATTATTTAAGAAAGCAGGGTGAGCAAACCATGAGGTGCAAGCACCATGTCTCTGCTTTAGTTCCTGTTTCCAGGTTTCTGCTGAATTCCTGCCTCGGTTTCCCTCGATGGTGGATTGTGATGGGGAAGTATAAACCAAATAAACCATTTTCTCCCCAAGTTGTTTTTGGTCATCTTGTTTATCACAGCAGTAGAAAGGAAACTGGGATGGCATCGTTAGGTGAGGTCATTGTCATGCTCTTACACAAACCTGGAAGGTGTTGGTCATTGGCTCAATGTGGCTGTTTAAAGCAGAAGAGACAGTCAGCATTTGATGTAGAAGGCTGTGTGCCAGTGTAGGGAAGCATTCTGTTCTAAAGCATTGTTTTCTTAAGTAGTACAGTCAGAGATAACACAAACATTAGTAACAAAACAAAACAAAAAACCCAATGACCCAGTAGCCAAGCCATTCGTTATCATTATCAGATACTATGTGCTCTACGTGATTGTATGTGCTGTATTTCACACAGCTGGCAGCTCAGTGGGGGGTGAGATTACACCATCAGCCCCTCAAACACTCGAGCAAATGTGTTAGCCTATTATGATAATAAAACCAATAACACCATTAGGCAATGGCAATGTTTCAGCTCCATTATAATCTTATGGAACCAGTTGGCTAACATGTGTGGCATACACTTGCATTAAGAACATTTAAAAGCCCCAAGGCGCATGGCTTTCAATCTCTGCACTAGGGTAGCAGAGGCAAGTAGATCTCTGAGTCTCTGAGTCTGAGGCCAGCCTCTTCTACATAATGAGTTCTAGGATAACCAGGGCTACACAGAAAAAAACCCTGTCTTAAACAAAACAATGAAGAACAAAGAATATTCACAATTTACAATACATACATAATTCAACAATATAGAGAAGCCTATTCACTGTTTTCTACATGTCATAAGCAACCTTTAACCAATCTTGAATACAGTTGCAATTGATTGTGGTTCACAAATTCATTATTATTTTGAACATCTACACTTCATGTTCTTTGAACTAATGTGGAAGATAATCTAAAAGTTTATCTTATTGTCAGAACCCACATTCTTTCTTATTGAGAAAAAAAAATGTGTCTTCCAGATAGAGAGTTAGCTAAAAATACACAGAATCCTAGTCATCCTTTTCCCCATGCTTTTCTATTGCTTTGGTTCTATCTCACCAAAGTTATACAGTTTTTGTGTAAATAAAGGAAGAAGCAAACATCCCCAGACCTTGCAATTTCAACAACCTCTTCATGGAACAGGCTGGGTCTTCCCCAGTGAGCTTGGTGGCTTTCCTACATCTCTATTATCCAAAGCTCAGTCACATGCCCCCTCTAACATAGTATTGTCATGCCTGTGTGTAAGAATTTCCACAACTGCCACCAGAGAGGCTGGACACACTGTAAAGAGTGAGGATTTTATTGTTACATACAGGTTTCCACGATAGCCTAGTTCCGGTTCAGCAGAAAGGTTAAGGACCCCAAGCCCCGACGGGTGGGGGGGGGTCTTTAAAACAAAACATACATAAGCAAGATGCGACACACCTTGGCATTTCAGGATTGGGCCAAGGAGTAAGGTACAGTGGCCATTGGCGATAATCCAATTTTTGAACCTATTGGCTGCTGCGTTCACTGGCAGATCTGTGCCCTGCCCCCCAGGTATCAACGTAAGAATGAATTCAGGGCCTTACAGTATAAATACTATGGACACTCTAAAATAGCCAGCCCATTCTTCAAAGATCGGCTTGGCATTAAGGTGGAGTTCTAGTTTAATGAATACATGATTTGTAGTTTTGTGTTTTTAAAGTTCTTTTGGACATGCTATTTTCACCAGAAAAGTATTATTGGGTTCCCTGACATTAGAGTGTACTTTCGATTCTAACTTCTCCAGTCATTTAGGTGGTAGCCGGTGAAAATAAAGTTTACAGAATGCTGAGGAATGAAGAATTACTCATAAACATTGTTTAGTCCAAATGGGTAGTTCTTTGAAGTAAATAAAGATGAAAGAGTAGCCTTACAGTTATGTATTTATTAAGCATTTAGGCAGAGTTCTATTTCGGTGACTATGGGAAATAACCAAAAATATGGAAAAAATGACCCCAGCACACAGTGACTCATTTAAATCAAAGGAGGTGGGGACTTTCAAGAGATTTTTGTCCAGGTTCCTTATTTCTAATTATGTCAATAGTTGTCAATAAATAAGCAGTGTAACTCAGTGTCCCCATGTCTGTGGATGGGGTCAAAGTCAAATCTCAATGGCATAATCACACAGGGTTGTTTTGATGTGGGGGAGGAGAAATCATCTCTTCTCTCTCTTTCTGTGTGTGTAACATGTGATCCTAAATCTACACTATGTCCATAGTCTTTAATAAATATATCCCATCCATCTCTCTTTTTGTAGTGTCTGACCTCAGAGATATCCCGTGTACAGGCCTGCCTTCAGTCAAGGTATGAAAGGGGATCTGTGTAGTGTCTGGCATCCAGTGCAGACAAGCCTCCCCTATGGAGGTCTGTCCATGAGGTCCTGAGTGGCCCTGGCAGGCTTTCTTCCAGGGGCACAGGATGGGGGATCAGGCCCCAGAATGTAGGGAGGACACTCCCAGAAAACAAGTGAGATTTGGGTGATTCGGTAATTGGATGTGACAGTGCCCAGGGCAGGGCAGTCTGGGGAGAGGTCCAGGAGTGGCTGGTAGTTAGGAGAGGATTTGCATAATTACATTCACCTGAGGGACTCCATTTATCCAACAATGAAGCTCATTGTGGTAAAGCTAGCAGCTGGCCATACTGTTGGAACAATGTGAGCCTTTGGCCTTATTCTTCCAAACCAAATGCTTGGATTCTGGAAAAAAAAAAAAAAAAAGACAATTAGCATGTCAAATAGAATAGAGTGTGGAATAGTACAAAGTTACCGTGAGGTATAGCACTCCATTAAGAGACATGCACCTCTATGCAAGTCAGCAGGTTATATGTTATTCATGTTGCTATGCTTGTATGTGCAGTGTAAATACTGTATATTTTCATATTACACACTTGAGCATTTATACAAAAATGTCCCACGAATGAAAGCAATGATCTCCAAAGTACACACACATTTTCTCCTTGGTGTTTGGTGGCCAGTTACCAGTTAAAGGCTTTCTCTACAGAAGCCTCTTGCTGTTTGAAGTTCAAGTACATTGTTTTGTCTGTTTGTCGATGAAGATGGACTTGGGAGATGCTGATCAGGGTGTAAAGAGGAGGTAGTGCTTTGTGGATGAGGCCTGGTGTGCTCCTGATGATGGGGACATGTTTACTTACCCAAGACTCTGGATAGATATGGTGGAAGATCTACTGTAAATATTGTTCCAGGCTCATTTCCTGGTATTGCCCAAATTTACATTAAAATGGGAGGTGCCAGGAATGGAGGCTGTGCGGGCTTCAGAGCTGATCCCTTTCACCTGCTTAGAGATTGCTAAATCTGTTTCTCAAAATCAGAACATGAACTGCATTTCCAAGGGAGAAAAAACGCTTGGAGTGCTTGCTTATTTGCACCTTTTTTTTTTTTTTTTTTTTTAAAAATTATTTATCGTATGTGAATTGGTGTTTTGCCTGCATGTATAACTGTGTAAGGGTGTCAGATCTTGGAATTACAGACAGTTGTTAGCTGCCATGTGGATACTGGGAATCGAACTCAGGTCCTCTGAAGAACAATCAGTGCTCTTAACTGCTGAGCCATTTCTCCAGCCCCTTATTTGCACCTTTAATTTGAGTTCATTTTCTAAATGTGACTTTGGTCTGCTACCCTCCGTCTCTTCCTTCTTCTCTCCCCCCCCCCCTCTTTCTTTCTTTCTTCCCTTCTTTCTTCTTTTGTTGAGAAGTTGGGAAATATCGGAGCATCTTAGCTGGGGAAGCTGACTGGGGAGGAATTTCCTTTGAAGCTTATGCTTCCCTTTAGCCAATAGAAGAGAGGACCCATGTACTTTAGCTGCTTCTGGACAGGATGAGGACACAGAAACAAGGGGTTCAGGGCTGGTTGTCAGTAATGGGCCTGCATGTCCTTGACTCTGTCCCTGTTGTCCAGAGAGGCTGTCCTGATTCAAAACAACCTCAGCTGGTTCCTATTTTCCTCCGAGGAACAGTGGTAAGAAGGACGAATGAAGGACACGTGCTGCTAGCGAGAACATTCTGCCAAAGACAGAGTGGTTGTCACACCCCAACCCCTCCCAGTCGGGCTGACAAGGGGTGCAACACCTGGCACACACAGGAAGCCTCAGCAGACCCATATCTAAGGCCCCATCAGTTCTCATGACCCAGGCTTCCACTCCAATCTCTGTCTCATCAACCCACCACCCCCTGCCTCCAAAATGAGCTCTCTCAAACAAAAGAAAGTCTTTCCTAGAACTGCTCCTGCTCTCTCTGGTTCGTGGCAGTGGTCCCTAAGCCTGCTGCACACACCTCCCATCCTAAGCTGTGAGAAACAGAAATGTTAGGAACACACAGGGAAGAAGTTTGCAAGCCACATTCACACAGCATTCCCCATTCCCTGGACAGGAGAAGTCCAAAGGAACCCCAGGGGATACCTGAAACACAACAGTGCAAAATTCTCTACACTTTTCCTGTACACACACACACACACACACACACATACACACATCTGTGATAATATTTAGTATTTAGGCACAGTAGGAAATTAACAACTAACAATAAAAATAGAACAAGTATAACAATGAAGTAAAAAGTTATGTGAGTGTATTCTCAGTAAGCATCTTGTACTTTTGCAATCTCAGATTACAGATTTTATTACTTATTTAAATGAGAACTTTTTCCTTTTCATTTTAAAACAGGCACTCCAAGACACAAGGGATTCTTCTTGCAACATGGGGCCATTAACAGGTAAAATAAGGGTCACCTGGACAAAAACAGCGTGCTAACTAAGAGGGCTGATTATGATGACCAGGTGGGAGCCTGTGAAGCATGGGTACGCTGGACAGTGTGATAATTCATGTCATAGGGACAGCAGAGAACAATGGCACGACAATTCATTACAGTGCTCAGGTGACATTCAGTTTGAAGCAGGTGTGTTATTTCCGGAATTTTCCATTTTGTGCTTTGGATGACAATTGATTGTAGGTTGCTGAGTCAGCAGAATTTGGATGGTGTGGGTTATTTTTGAATCTCTAGGGATCTTCTCCTCCAGAGAAGTAACTCTAGTCACAGGATACATATTCCCCCCAAAAAATTAATTTTCTTTCTAAGTTGTCCAAAAATTCTTAAGTTGTAGGAGAGAGGATATCCTTGGATTTCCCTTTATTTTTTTCCTTTCTCCTTATTCTCACTCAGAATTCTTGCCTTGGTCTCATTTCTTAGTCCATTTGTCAGTCTTTTTTTTAAAAAAAAAAACCTTTATTTATTTATTTATTTGCCTTGGTGTTTGCCTGGAACTGGAACTACAGACAGTTGTTAGCTGCCATGTGGGTGCTGGGAATCGAACCCTGGTCCTCTAGAAGAGCAGACGGTGCTCTTAACCGCTGAGCCATCTCTCCAGCCTCCATTTGTCAGTCTTAATATTACACATTTGTTCTTCCCTTGGTCATTGTCACCATCAGGATGACACTGCATAGTGGTTAATAGCTTCACCTAATGACTTTGGGAAGACTAAAGGCAGCCATATGGGAAATGACAGGATATCACCAGATACTATGCTCCTGAAGACTTAGCCTTTCACACTGTTAGACCAGTTAGTGGGTGGTCAGGACCGTGGCCATATCTACCCTCTACCCTAGAAAGCCCTGGGCTGTTTATTCTCCTCATGCTAACACATTTCACATTCTCTCCCGACACCCCCCTCATTTTCCTCCCCTCCCCTAATCCTTTTCCATGCCTTCTTGAAGGAACAACACTTAAAGTGCTCAAGTTGGAGATATCTTCCACAGCTTCTGAGAAGCACCCTTACATTTTATAGAACATTTATGCTCTTAATTTCCCACCGAAACCTCACCCTCCAGTCAAGACTCTCTGGGCTATTTCAAAGACAATATTAGTAGCCATGGAAGATGGTGTTCTCCAAAAACAAATTCTGGAGTTTTCCTTAGATAGACAGAATTTTAAAATTGTAAACATAAAATTATCTTTGTTGGAATTTTAATAAGCTATTCTGATTGATTCCTGTGCAGCTATCCTTGGTCAGAAAAACTCCTTTCCAAGTGAAGGCCTTATAGACCTTTTGTGGATGTAGTTCTGCTTATCTTTGCTCACCAAGTCTCTTAGTGGTGATGCCCTAAGGCTTTCCCCAGCCAGCCTCTGTCCTTATGGTGTGGAAGTGGCCAAGTCACTATCTTAGAAGTTGTCATTCTTAGATTTCTGTTCTGAGAGCAGATCTTGTGCAAGTAGTTCAGAAGCTTGTGTCCTTGGCACAGAGTGACTACATGACATTTACTCGATGCAGGAAGATGTAGGACGATAATCACTGGATGAGGGGCCTTGAGGTCATGAGAGTGGCCCCTCCAAAGGAGTGTTCACCGGGAACAGGCTTCCCTCAGAGCTGCTGTCTGTGGCTGGCCAGGTCAGGAGGTGTGCACAGAGCCTCACTGATGGGGGTAGGATAGAATCCTGCCCACCCACCCATTCCCATTGCCTGAGCTACTGGAAGACATGGGTTTACAGCTTGTGGTCTGCAGGAGGCCCATCAGGAGGGTATAGACTCTCCTGCAGAACATTTGAGATGAGAGTCCCTTCCTGGTTGGGGCCCCTAATGAGTCATTTCATTCCTTTTTCTCTGTCAATGAAGAAAACCTCTCATTGAGTCAAAGGAAGATACTTGAAACAGGCCATCACCACCCCGAATTCACAAAATGTTCAGAGCCCAGCATTTCCATAGACACTTCCATCATGTGTAAAAGAAGTTACCAGTTCTCTTCAGTGGGCTTCCTGTTTCTCCCCCTACAGATATTCCTGGCTGTCCAAGCTAGAAGGCCATTTGAACTACCAATCCTGTAAACTGCCCCAACCTTCACCCATCACCTCAGAAGGGTAATTCTGATATTTTTTCCTCTATTCTCTCCCATCACCATCACACAGCTCATCTCGTGTTTAGACTATACCAATCAATCACCTGCTCTCCAGATGGACTCTTTCTAGAACAAGAATCTGGTTCCCCCCTCCCCCATTTACCTACTCTGCATGCTCCTGTTTGATTCTCAGCCCCCTGGATGAAGCCTCTACAGCTACTACAGTACATGTTTGTGCAGTTCTGGGTTCACCTGCCATTCTGCCTTCTCAGCAGGGACCTCACAGTCATGGTGTGTTATCCGGAAAATGGCAGACTCCTTCAAGCTTCCCTGGTTGTGTGCCTGTGGGTCCCTCCAGACCCATTTCCTTTCCCCCTTGTCTGTGGGACTCACCTGTAGGTGAATGTGAGTCCCTACCAAACTTTTACCCTCCTTCCCTACACAAATGTGCCCACCTCAGGGTCAGACACAAAATCTTATTCCCCATGACCTCGTAACCATTGGTACTAGGCTCGTTATTTGTCACTGTTTGTCCCTTCCCCAAGAACTGAACTTTTGTAAACTGAAACACTTCTAAATTGAAGATCATATCAGCAGGGACAGTAGCACTTGGCTGTGTAATAATGTGTAACTACTAAGGAAAATGAATTAGATTCATACATATTCATTATAGTTTATGAGCGGTATATATGGTATAGTTTTAGGAAAGACATATAGCTGTGTGTCTAGGTCATTCTGAGTGCAAAGAAGAGAATGGATGGAATCCTATTGTCATCTTGGACAAAGGAGCCAAGGGGAAGGGGGAAGGGTGACTTTCTGTGTAAATCTATTGTTTGACTTGTCACACAGAGCTTATACTGCTTTTGCAAAGTCAATTAAGAAAAATAAATGGTTGCTCAATTTGTAAACAGTCTTCTGGACCTAAAAAGGAGAAACACTGTTACTTTGGGTATAGCTAGGACAGTCAGAGGAAAAAATTTCTGAGTCCCCAGAACCTGTCAATGGATGTCATCTCTTGCTTTGTAAAGGATTTTTTTCTTCCCTACAGGAATCATCACAGTGTTTTTACAAAAGGCAGCTCCATCAAAACTACTATGCATTAGTCAACAGATCATTAAGTCAAGCTCTTGACATGGGGTAAGATTTGAAAGTTAGAAAAGTTAGGGCCAGTTGAAGATGCTTTTGAAATGAATACACATTCTATTGATATCATACTGTAACATTGGGGAAATTGTGACAATTAGCAGAGTCTGCGCTCACCCAGCTTTTCTGTGGAAAAGGTAGGAAGGGGGATGAGCAAATGGGCAGGTGCCATGTCTATGCCCTAGGTGGTACTGAGGAAGCATATGCCCTAGGTGGTACTGAGGAAGCACATCTTCTTCATGTGTCTTTCATTTACCAAAGATGAATGGCAAGAAATGGCAGCAAAAGAACAGAAATCATTTTTTCTAAGATGAGATTTCATGTGACCTAGGCTGGCCACAAACCTGCTATGGAGCTGAAGATGTCACTGAACCTCTGCTTCTCCTGCCTTGCCATTTCAAGTGCTCAGACTGCAGACTTGTACCACGGAGTCCAGAAGGGAGGAAACATTTGCAAGTAAAGGAAGAGGGTTGATAAGATGGCCCAGTGGGTAGAGATGCTTTCACAGGCCTAATGACCCGAGTTCAAGCCTCAGATTCTGAAAAGTAGAGGAAAACCAACTGAGTCCTAAGAGTGATCTTCTGACCTCTACACATGTACTATGGCACCTATGTGCACACACACAAACACACACACACACACACACACACACACACACACACACGTGCATGAACACAGTTGCACACACACATATGCATGGATACACACATATGCACAGACACACAGAAACATGAACACACACACAAACATACACACACACACACATATCATACCATACACACTACATTTAAGAAAAATAAAATTACAAAAAAAATTAGTGGAGAGCTAACAAATTTTTAGTAATAAAAGCTAGAGACAGAGCTACTAACACAGTTTTAGTACCTCAGGGAAGAAAAAAACAAAACAAAACAAAACAGGCTTGCCTTTCTGACTGGGCAATGTTCTGCTACTAAAAATCATTTATGAAGTTTTCTGACAAAAGGAAAACACCAATCCACAGTCCTCTTGGGTTCCCACCTCCAGTTTTCAGGTGAGAAAATCAGGTTTAAAAGCTGTGGGTCTGAGGAGAGAAAGAGGGCATGGCAGACTGGAGCTCATCTTGACAACACAGACCTGGGTTAGTTGGGGTTTTTTGAGTAAAAGGCTAAACAGGAAATATTTCAGATTTTGGAGAGCAAAGTGACAAAATCTAGCCTACCATATATGAGGGCAAAAGTTTGTCCCCTTGCAGCTTTTTAAATTAATGAACTTTGAAGGCTTTGTGGCAATTCCATTCAACTTTATAACATTTTTGTAAGTCACAAAAAAATTATTATTATTTTTTTTTACAAAAAGTTCATCTATCATTTAAAATTGTGAAGAGATTGCTTAGACCAAGTGTCATGAAAAAAAAAAAAAACAGGCTATAGCTTGAATCTAGCCTGTGGGCCATGGTCTGCTGACCTCTGGTACAGAATATGTCTGGATCATCCTAGGGTTCTTGAGTCCCAAATGACTCAGGTCCAGTTAATCTGGCTGATTGACTCCTGAGCACATGGTAAAATTTGGTTCCCATCATTGTAGTGTTGAGAAGTAGTCTGATGTTTCAAAGGCTATAAAGTCATGGAGTACCACTGTCATGAATGAATTAATGCTTTTCTCAGGGGTGCCACTCTCTGAGGCTGGTTGCTGTGAGAGTGGGTGGTCCAGCAGGGTTACCTCTCATGGTTCCTGATCTCCACACGTACCTGTTGCCCTTCCACAGTCCTGCCATGCTTCAATGCAGTAGGGGCGACCCTAACTGGAAACTGGAACCATGAGTCCAAATAAACTTCTTTCCTTTATAATTCATTAGGACTCAAGTATTAAGTTATATTAAGAGGAAACAGACTAAACATTCCCCAGGAATGTTATGATTAGGCTGAGAGAACCAAAGAATAAGGCAAGGGACAGGCTAGGGGTTATTCAGTAGAATGTGGATCTCATTGCAATTTAGTTCAAGGGAAGGCTGAACTTCAGAGGCTACTACCACAGAGAGATTTTTATTGCTAATCATTCTGGGGGCTGAGGAGGCAAAAATCAAGGTGCTTGGCAATGGGAGATTCAGTATATACCAGTTGATGAGTTGGGGCCATGGTTCTCAATCTTCCTAATGCTTCCAGCTGTTGGGTGCATTTCTAGGAGCTGTAAACCACTGACTCTCCTCCAGCCTGAGGGTACTTTTAAAAAAAAATTATTTATTTATTATGTATAGAGTATACAGAAGAGGGTACCAAATCTCATCATAGATGGTTGTGAGCCACTATGTGGTTGCTGGGAATTGAACTCAGGACCTCTGGAAGAACAGTCAGTGCTCTTAACTGCTGAGCCATCTTTCCAGCCCCCTGAGGATACTTTTAATATGCTAAAGTTGTTAGCACTTATCAGAAGAGCACCTAAGAGCAGTGGTTCTCAACGTCCCTAAAGTTACAAACCTCCAATACAGTTCCTCATGTTGTGGTGACCCCAAGCATAAAATTATTTAATGCTACTTCATAACTGTAATTTTGCTACTGTTATGAATCTTAGTGCAAATATCTAATGGACAGGATGTCTGACATGTGATTCCCTATGAAAGGATCACAACCTACAGGTTGAGAGCCACTCAAATTAGGAATGCCTTGGCTAAAGAGGGATGTACTGGCTACAGCATCCCCTGAAGCATTTGAGTTTGTAATAGTTTGGAACATCTGCTCTCCAGAAGAGTAATCCTGGAACTTCCCATTGGAGAAAGGGCAGTTGGTCTCCTTGATTTCAACACTTGCTCTGCCAGACTCTGGCTTCCTTTTGTTAGCCTGATCCAGAAAACAAAGCCTAGGAACTCTAGAAAGGTCATTAACTGCTAAGGCAGTAGGAAACACCAGCAAGCCAAAAGCATGCCAGCTTTGTACTGTGTGATTATCTGGTCTTGCTGCAACCTGCTGCCTTTGAAACCACATACCACATAGAAGGATTGCTCAGATCCACCCCAAAAGATGGGGACAGTTTCTACCAAAACATGACTCATCGCAGCCCATCTCCACTGACATGGAGCCAATTCTGCCTCCCTTCCCATTGAAACTGCTGTTTGCCATTCAGATAGTAATTGCCAGGTTTGGCAAATAAAAAATTCAGGGCAGTCAAATTTGAATTTTGTCACAGGTTTTTTTTTTTTTAAAAAACAGATGCTTATTATCTAGCTCTGACTGGCCTAGAATGTGCTACATAGACCAGGCTGGCCTCAAATTCAGAGATCAGCCTACCTTTGGCACCTTTGTTTAGGACAAAGGCAGGCACCTCCCACCTTATCACAGATTCTTTACTACAGGTGTGTGACAAATATGTTTCCAATGTTTCATGGGGTATACTTTTACATAATATAATTTTCTGTTTATGTGAAATTCAGATTCAATTGGGAATCTTAAACTTTAGTTGGCTGTCTAATCTACCAAGAGACCAACTCGACCACCTCCAGGTCTTTCCTTTCTTTTTTTTAATGTTTTTTTTTTTTATCATTTTTTATGTGAATTGGTGTTTTGCCTGCATGTATAACTGTGTAAGGGGGTCAGATCTTGGAATTACACAGTTGTTAGCTGCCATGTGGATGCTGGGAATCAAACTCAGGTCCTCCAGAAGAACAGTCAGTGCTCTTAACTGCTGAGCCATCTCTCCAGCCCCCAGAAGGTCTTTCTATCTAACATTCCTCATTTGAGTTCCAGCCCAAGCTCTGCCTCCCTCCCACCAGGAGCGGTTGGAGCTTCTAGAGTAACCACTGCTCCTCGCCTCCCATATATTCCTTCATCTCCCTTTCTGTGCATCCAGGCATCCAGGCATCCTTGCTTGTCTGGGTGGAAGCATTCTCTCTGAGTCATACAGTGAGTGATGGCACCCACACTGTGTCACATACAGTTTTATTTGGCTGACATACAAAAGTCTTGTATATATTTTTAGTTGTTGAAGGCAAATCTCTTAGAGCTTAGGTTAGTCTCCAACTTGTACTCTCCTAGGACGGCTTTAGACTCCTGATCCTTTTTACTCTCCTCATGCTGGGATTTTTGCATCGCCACACCTGGCCTCTTGTACATTTCTTTGTCAAAGCTTAGTTCCCCCCAGTGACCATGCTGAAAAATCCCAAGGATGGTAAAGCTTCCAGGAGAGTTAGAAAAGATTTACATCAGAGCCCTTCAGTGTCTCCTAGAGATCATTGGATTAAGTCATCAGTCAACCTATGACATGCCTAGACGCTATTTCTAGATCTGCATTACCTGGTTGAACTCCAAGAGTCAGTTTCTATATTGTCTCATGTTTCCTTTGAGGCAGTCAATCTAGAGGGCAGCTGGCTTAAAAAGAACCAGCTGACATCTTTCAAAAAAACAACTCATGGAGCTATTATAAAAATACAGATGTTCTTTGCTTCCACTGCTAATGAAGTCCACTCCTTCTCCATGTGCCTGCACAGGATGTGCTTGTAACCATACAGTTCTTGCTATCTGTTAACCTTGTAGATCAGATCTATTACATCCCTTCTCTTCCTAGTCATTATCATCAGTTCTGGATTTCCTGTTCTCTGTTGTTGAAGTGGTGTCTGCTGTGTAGGCTGGGGCAATGGCTACAGTGCTGTGCTGAAACATCCCAAGATGAGCTGGTCTTTCACTGACTCACAATATAGGCAAGGTTAAAGGTCGCCACTAGTCCCTGTTCTTTCTCTTCTGCTCACATGTGTTGTTTTATCTTCAGCACAATGGTTGTGTCTTAATCTTTAGCCAGCAATTGCTTCTCTGCAGAGTAACTCTGTAGATATCTTCTCCAGCAGCATCAACCTGGCTGCTTAAACTACAGCATGACAGGAATTCTGTTCCCAAAGGCACAGGCTCTGTCACTGCTGCTAAAGGTTGTTTTAACTAAATCTCTATCCTTTTATTTACAAATAACACTTGAGACTCAAAGGCTGGGGTGAAAACCTGCTAGCTCAGAGAGGCTGAGTAGCACCTAGCTAACCTCTCCTTGTTGGTGTCTTCCCAAGAGGGTGGGACTCCTTCTGATTTGCCAAAACAAACACACAAAAAAGCAGTGCCACTCCAAATTCCTTCCTACTCCTTCTCCTGTCCCTCTCTATTTCATCCCAATGTCCACTGATGCTCTATAATTACTTTCTGTCAACTAGTTGCTAACTCAGTCTCCTGAACCAAGGTTAATTTTATTTAATTAATGCAAATGCAAACTTAGCGTTCACAGTGTGGTTGAATATCCCCCAACACATGTGGACATGAGATTTTAAGTTCACCAATATGCTTTCCATTCATCCAGCTCCAGGTCTCTGTCTGGCTCATGGCTTATCGGTCTACTATAGCTGCCACCATATACTATGATCTTAGTGGCCCAAGCAATAAATAAATTTTTTTTCTTGCTGTTGGGGGAACTAGAAGTTCAAGATCAAAGTATCAGTGGTGTTGTCGTGAGGCCTCTCTCCCTGACTTGTAGGCCTCTGCTGTCTGTCTGTGTCTTCCTATGGCGTTTTCTCTGTGCATGATTGTTTGGTATGTTCATGTTTCCTCTTCATGAAAGGATACTAGATACAAGGATTCAGGCCCACTCTAATAGTGTGATTTTAACTGGTTCTCCACCTTGAGGCCCCGTAGGTTTTCACCAAATGAACTTCAGGGGGTTCACCATTCAGCCTATAATGACCTCTGTATCCCAAAGCCAATTTAGTACCAGCATATGGTGGACGATAAATGTTTATTGAATTAATGCAAGATCATTCAAAATGTCATTGGCAAGGCATATGCATGGGGCTATTATACTTATTTACCACACACATATTACACTGGTCAGTGAGTGTGTATTGGAAGGTAATACAGCCAGATATAAAACTTGTGATGCTGCCTTCCAGTGTGCAATGTCACACAGTGAGCGCACACTTCATAATGGAGGCCACAGAGCCTGTCTCTGTGAGAGTGCCTGGAGAGCTTCTCCAGCCCTCTGTTCAGCAGAACTTTGATTTTTTTTCAAGCCACGTGTCACCACTTTTTATTCTTTGTCATGTTTCCTTCAAGCAGGGAATTAAAAAAGAGCACCCACCACCAAAAATCTGCTTTTGGGGGGACCATAGAAGACTCAATGAGTTACCCATTATTAGTTTTTTCTTTTTTTCTGAGCTTTGCTCGATCAGTCTTTCAGGAAAGGGAAGAAAAAGAAAGAAAGCCCAAAACTTTGATCCCTGGGGAGGCGAAGCGGAAGTTGATCTTCACCATTAAGTTTTTTTTATAGACAGCAAAGTCCAGGCTTCCACCTGCACCCAAAGCACACAGGCAGCTGGCAGAACAAAGCGCCAGGCAAAAGGAGCTGCCCAGAATCTCTTAAATTGCAGGGGTACAGGTGCAGCTTGTTTTTCGTCTTGGTGGCAGTCACTAGTGATTGACAATGTTTTACCCAGCCGACTTAACTCTTTCTTCTCCTGCATGCACCACAGCAAAGCCTAGTGCTTTAGAAACAGTTCCTTCCCACCGTAGGACTCCAAAAGCCTCATTCAAGGTGGAGGGGACTAGGGATTCGCCCAACAATGCTACCTGCCAGGGGTAAAGAAGAATTTTAAGGTTTGGAAGAAGAGGTTGAAGCGAAGTCCTCCTTTGAAATTAAGAGACACCTGGGCGAAGATGGAATGTGGGCCACAACCTGCTGCTTGATGTGTTTGACACAACTTGACCTAGAAATCCAGTTCCTCTGGCCGCAGCTGCTTCTCATCACCACCAAACACATTACTGTACAGGCTAAACCAGAGCAGAGACACAACCATTCAGCCAGCTTTAGAACTGCCTCTGAGCATGCTGGGATGTCTCACTGGTTCTGTGGTTTGCTTGTGTCCCATGAAAGGCTCCAGAGAGTCTCACCAGATATTACATTTCATAGCTGTGTGGGAAGACATAGGTTATCGGGAGTCCCCTACATAAAGGCCAACTTTGTATGGAGTCTAGGTAGAAAGGCTATCTGTAGACCACTGTCTTCGGCATCCTGAGGAGATGCATAAAGTGGTCCAGGTGGGAGTGTACTGAGGGGTTCAAATAAGAGCAAGCTCAATCTTAGACAAATTCCAAAGCAAAAGCTGTGAACTCTCCACTGCTTCAACAGTTAAACATTGGAAAGAGGCCAAGCACAGCATAGGAGAAATTGCCTCCTAAACACTGAGCTCTCCTAGTGAGAGAAAAGGAGTGTAATCTGGATGCATGCTGACACTCCAGGGGATGGTCCCTGAACTTGGCAGGGCTCTGCAGCAATCCCAGACCTTCTGGGCATCCTCAGCAGGGTTGTGAGCTCAGGAAAGTGGCTTGTTAATGGGTTGTTAGTATCATGGATTTTTTTCCCCCTTCATTTGGGTAGGTACATTATGAATCTTCTTTTAGCACAACATGAACACTCTTGATGATTTTAATTCGTGGAATATATCATAGCCTTCACAGCCCATGACCTTGATGGCTCCTTCTCATGGCTATTTGGTGAGAATCCTGCTTCTGAATGGGAGGCAGGTAATTCTGACAATTCCTTTGAGTGCCTATACTAAGCATCCAGCAATCACACATGCTCCAGAAGATACCTCTCTGTGTCTTTGAGCTTGGTGTAGCCTTTGAAAAGAGACCGAGTGGTCCAGGTAGGACATATTTGTTCAGAGGTTCAGGACTCCACACTTTAATCAACTAATCTAGAGAAAAACAATCAAGGAAAATTTGTGCCGGAGAAGGCAATCTATACCATTCTTAAGTCAAACCTTTGGAAATGAGACTTAATATGGTTTTGTGGCCCAAAGCCACTGAATTAAAAAAAAAGTTGAATTTTCATTATTTTGATCTTAGACATAGGTAAGAGTTGCTAGTGACTGTGCATGAAATAAAATATCAAAATTGTGTAGTTCCTCGGTGATGCTCTAATGAGGGAAGGCTTGAATGGGCCAGCCACAAGGGCACACGCTCAATAGGGGCTGTTTAGCGGTCTGTGGGCAGTGATGCACCCCAGCCCTGGAGGCAAACCTCCTCCTCTCCATCAGAGCAGAAGACATCCTCCAGACTAGGTTACTGCATTAATAGACTCCCCAAGTTCATGTGTGAGACTGTACTGTTCACTCTTACATCTACTCTCATCTGTCCTAAATGTTGCCACTGCAATGGCAACATTTGGAAGCTTTGGCATTAATGGCATAGAGGCCTATGGAGAAAGTGAGCTGGTGATTTGAGATATCTACTTTTCTCTTTCTGTGCTTGTATTTTTCCTCACTTGGCTATTCCAAGAAGGAGAGACTTTTTAAAATCCCCACCCACATTCTCCGAGATTTGTACACAAAGGGTGATAACACGCTCTAGACTTTAGATATTCTTGACCTTGGGAAAACTTTTTTTTTTTTTTTTTTTTTTAAGTTTGTAAAGGTAATTACCATTATTTACAGTACTGAAGGCAAAGCCCCACCCTGGGCTTCAGGCCAGGGGATCTCAGAGTAAGAGTGTAATGTGGTGAGCCAAGTCCAAGACAAAAGCACAATTATTCTCACCTAAAAGCTCACTCTGTTGGGGGTGGTTAAAGAAACACCCCCACTAGGGGAGATGTTTTCAGGGAGGGCTATCTTTGAAGTTCTGCACACATCTTGAGTGTGTGTGTGGGTCCCCCTACAATGTTGGGAATAAAGATGAACTCTGCCCACCTTGGGTTTCTTACTGTGTTATGCCATAAGGAAATGGACTTCCTTTTTACTTGATCTGCCAATGCAGAAAACCAAACTTCAAATCAAAGAATTTTGGAAGAATTAAGGAAATGGGAAATGTTTAGAAAAGCGGTATTAAGCTTTCTTAATTTCCCCACAGAAAGGAATGACAAGTAAAATTCCCAACTCTATTTTTACTTTTTAATGCCCACTTCACTTTGCAATTTTGTTTTCTTTTTGATTCAGGCCAGAGAGATTTGGGGAAAGTTCTGAGGCCATGCTTGTGGCTGAAGCCAGTGATGCCATGACAAACAAAAACAACCAAAACATAAAACATGAGCTAATATATGACTATTTGCATAGGATGTCTTCATGTTGACTATGTTGTTTTTTCCTACTGCTGCTGTTACAGCCAGAGATAATTTGGGTTAGGGTCATGAATCACTAACAAGCTTGTAAGGGAGTGTTCACACTCATAGCACCACAGGTAACAAGTGACAGCCATCAGGACCAGGGTGCTGGCAATAGCAGTCTTGGGGTGAAGGGACAGGAATTCTTCACCCAGGTGTGGTTTCCCCAAGGGATATCTTCAGAAATGCTTCTGGGCACTGGCTTCAGAACCACCATAAAAGGTAAGGGTCCCCTTTTAGTCCTGGATACCTAGAAGGCAGGATGTGGGAGTCTGAGCTCAGTGAAGCCAAGGGCTAAAGAAGTTTTGGGGCAGTCTTCACTTTCCCAGATGCCCCTTGGTTGCTTCACACCCAGATGCAGACACAGAGCTGATCAATTCTGTGCACAGGTTTCAGCTGCCTGCTGCCAGAGTAAAGGTGGAACCACGAAAGTTGGCCTAGATATTGCATTTCCCCTTTGCCCCCTCCTCTCCAATCCCAGGGCTTTGAGAGTTCTTCCAATCACCTGGAACTGAGGTTCATTCAAGAGACAGGTAGAGGATGTGTTTGTCTTGTTTCTGTGTGCTGGGGTGCAGGAGAGCCTTGCAAATAATTTTTGATTGTGTGTAATGCAGGAGGTGTAAGAGTTTGATAGGCTGATGCAGCTGAGGTTCTGAGGTGAGTATACAGGTGAACAGCAGAGGCTGGAGGAGGAGGAGGAGGAGAAAAGAGGGAGATAGATTTCCACAGGGAACAGAGAAAGACACCACCTTTGTGTCATCTTTGGGTCAGGATGTGAATGTACTGTGTGCTCTTCACATATTATGATCTTTACACATAATTTATCCTCAGATGGTTTGCTTATTCACATAGACCCAAGTCTGCCTCTGTTCAGCATTTATGAACCATATACTGTGTGTAATATGGAAACACTGGGATTAAGAGATTAAAAACTTGTCACCACCATACACTGAAGCAACAAATATTAAATGGTTTGATTTCTTATTCAGTGTTCAATAGTAGAATGTCATGTTTTGTAACTGTGATTGGAATAAGCATTTTGTTTAAGAAAATACATGGGTGGAGAGATGGCTCAGAGGTTAAGAGCACTGACTGTTCTTCCAGAGGTCCTGAGTTCAATTCCCAGCATCCACATGGTGGCTCACAACCATCTACGATGACATCTGGTACCCTCTTCTGTATACTGTATGCATAATAAATAAATCTTAAAAAAAAATACAGTATGTAGTCAGCTTGACAAACTCATGGTAACAAAGGGAATTTTGGAATTTGATAAATTGGAAATCTGATGCTGCCACACTAGCTTAAAACTACACCTTCTCTGGTATACTTCTAGCAACAGCAGTTTTGCTTTCAAATGAGAATAATACCTACCTTGCAAACTTATTTTAAAAATTGAGATAATATGTGTGAAGTTCTTGGAAATGAGTTTTTTTAAAGCTATTTATTTATTTATTTGCCTTGGTGTTTGCCTGGAACTGGAACTGGAACTACAGACAGTTGTGAGCTGCCATGTGGGTGTTGGGAATTGAACCCCAGTCTTCTGGAACAGCAGTCGGTGCTCTTAACTGCTGAGCCGTCTCTCCAGCCCTAGTTTTTTTTTTTTTTTTTTTTTTGAAACCTAAGTGGATGCTAGCTTTTTATCAGAAGTGCTTCATAATTATGGATAATTATAATTATAAACACCTTTCCCTTCCATGCTCAAATATGAGTATTTAGAAGATGGTGAGCTTGAATAAGGGTGATTATTTTGTGCATTTGATGGATATACTACTAAAATAGTTAATGATGCACCCATACACCAAACAAACAAGAATTCAAAAATTGAGGTTACAAAGGTTCACTGGATAATGCAAAAAACAGAACACAAACTCCCAAAGCCCTGGATTCTTGTAGCAAGATCTTAGATCTATCAACAGTGATGCTTTTATGGATCCAGGGTCTTTCCCCTTAGAAAACTATTATAGCAGCAAAGGAAAGAATAGTCAGGGTGTCAGGTTCACAAAAAGCAATGTACACATTTCAGCAGCTTTAAAAGGCTTTTACCCTGGATGAAAAAGGATGCAAAATGCCATGCAAATTACATTTAACCTTCTGGCTCATTTGCCTCAATAAAAAAAGCAAAAGACCTAAAAGATTACGTCCACATTTGAAGAGAATGTTTTATGTAAATAAGGAGTTGTTCAGAATGTACTAGGTGTGTGAGGAATGCCATCCAAGGTCACTGGGTAGATGCTCTGAGGCAGAGTCCTTGTTTCAGTGGCACCTGAGATGGTCCTCAGTAAGGCTTGTAAGGATTTATCTACTGTTAACTATGTTGATGCCAATGGCTGATGTCAGGCAAGAAAGAGAGAAGAAGACAGGGACCTGAAAAACAGAAAAGGGACTAGTGTGCAAAAGAGTAAAGAACTGAAACACTCCGACAGGTGCAGCTGAAAGACTGACACTATTCTTAAAAGATCCTGGTCTTTATAGCTTGTGAGCTGGGTGTGGTAGCACAAACTTTAATCCCAACATTCACAAGGCAGAGGTGGTTGGATTTCCTAAGAGTTCAAGGCCATCTTGGTCTTCTACACAGTGAGAACCTGTCAAAAAGAAAAAAAGAAAGAAAGGAGAAAAGATAATAAACAATATCCTTCAATATTGGACACAAAGGTAGATATCTAAGGATCATACTAGGTACCTTACCTAGGAAACAGGTGCTAATGTAGATATACTATTGGTTTGGAGTACATTTCACTTGATTGACTGATATGCTGGCTTTGGAACCTAGGCCCCCACACATACTAGGAAAGTGTTGCTCTATTGAGCTACATAAGGATAAACATACAGGTTAGTCAGCATTTTATTTTGTACTTCCTACTATCATTTGAAATCAGTATAGTAAGTTCTGGGCATATAATGATGCATATGACACCATTCCTTTTACAAGTTTACCATTGGTTTTACTAACATGTGCAACATGTCCCAACAGGCATAAGGTACAGGACCCTGTGAGAAAACAATGAGGGAGGAGGTCATTTCTCCATGTCCTAATTAGGAATCTTACCACATTCAACATTAAACTGGTACTCTTTTGCCCACAGAGGTATCAAGGAGGCCTTCCCTAGCCTAGGGTTGAAAGAGTTGTGTCCTTGGAGGCTTCCCTATAGCATGAACAGTCTGGAGACTGGAGATGCCTTGTTGTGCTACACTGAGATCTTTGTCTGCTACATGGAGCTACTCCAGGTCACCTTTCCCTCAGATATCAACCAATTCTCTTTTCTGCTGTCACTTCCAAGATGGATTCCATTTTAGTGTCCTGTGATACCAGAGAATACCAGAGTAGAGCTACAGGAATCTTGAAGCCAGCACGACAAGTCCAATACTATTAGGAATAGTTAATAATGGATGTGGGAATGTCCAAGGAGTTTTAGGACAGGATTTCATTTTATGAATGTGCCAAGGTCCTTCCAAGCTGGTGAGTTGATCTAATGAAATTGTAGGTCTAATGGGAATTTGTTGTCCATTGAGAAAGTATATTTGCAGTTGGACAAATTCCCCTGTAGCTTAAATATATAATGCATGGAAGCAATTTGACTTTTTTTTAAATGTATTTTGTTTATTTTTGAGATTGTAATTTAACTAGGTTTCATCCTTCCTTTTAATCCCTCTCAACCCTCCCACAAATACCTTCCTGCTCTCCTTCAAATTCGTGGCCTCTTCTTTACAGTGTTGGTGCATGCAAAAGAAAGGTTTTGGAAAGGCACTCGAATTTTCTGTGTAACCCGCTTCCTCCTTTGTCTAGAAAAGATAAATTAAACATTTAACAATGCCCTTATTGAACTCTGTTCCACATTCAGTTTAAGACCTCTACAAGAACACGTAAACCCTTTTCACAACAGCTTGCTTATGGAGACTACAAACTGATTCAAAAGAACATATGCGCAGGGGAGTATTGCTGCCTTTTAAGCAGGACATCGACTGGCTCTTCTGCTAATTTACTTCTTTATTTTTCAGATGTTGGTAAAGAGTTTTCCTGTTCAGGGGGAAAAATGCAGTGTGTGTGAGGACCCCATTCTGGTTGGTAGCTGTTGAGTAAGTCACAAAACCTTATGACTGGCTTGAAAACATGGTGGGGGGGTGGTGTCTTCCTGGGGAAGGCTGTTAAGGGGCTCAAGTTTGGCAATGTAGGGGAAAGTTCTCTAAAATCCACTCTGGGATGGCCATCGGAGTAAAAGCATGGGCATTTTAAGGTGAATCTTCTGGCTCAACTGTCCAGCATCCAGGAATCAGTTGCTGAATAAAGATTTTCACACAAGAATATATGTACATCTAAAAGGAGATAGATCTCCTGGTTCAACTGTCTTGCATGGAGGAATCAGTTGCTAAATAAATAAATGAAGATTTGTACACAAGAACATATGCACACCTGAAAGGAGATAGATATGCAAAAATCATTAAGGGTCCTAAATTTAATTTATTATTCATGTTTTCAGATCTGGGGACTGAACCCTTTGTGTATGCCAAGCAAGTGCTTCATCGATGAACTACACCCCAAGCCAGAGTGCCTTAAATTATCAATGTATTTAGCAAAGTAGTTGATTCTGGCTCTTGATGTGCAAATAGAATGAACTACTCTCTGTATCTAATGATTAAAAACAAAAATGTTATCCTACATGCGCATAGTAGAAATATCAGTTCCCCTCAATATTGCTTTATTTACATGTCTACCCACTTTGAACCCTTGATTACTTAGGTCAATTGTTTATACTATATCTATACAGACCAAGTTATGTAAGGGATATTTATTTTTGACTGTGAACAAAGTTGAGAAAATGTAGTGTTTCTATAATTAGAACTTAATAATGCAGCTTATGAGATTGGTAACTAAGAAACATCTAGAATTGGAATTAGGAGTGGCCTTGCCACTGACTTAAGACAATGTCCTCAGTTGCAGTGTGTTTAAGCACAGTGGCCCAGACCTGTAATCCTACAATTTGGGAGGGTGATGAAGGACGACTTCAGGTTTGAGATCTGCCTGGACAACCTTGCCTCAACAAAAACCAACCAAACAAAAAGATGATTTTTGTCTTTAAACCACCTTCTGAGTCTCCATTCCATTTCCAGGGATTTTTAGATGAGTTCTGGAGGCAGATGCTCACGTTTAAGATGCAAAGGCTTTTCCTCTACTTTCTGTGACCCCCGTCTACCTTCTCACTTGGTTCCCACTGAGCAGAATCCACCATGTTAATATCCTCCATCTGGGACCTTTTCCCTCTTACTGATACTTTGAGATACTGGGCTCCAGATGGGTCAGGTCCTCAAGTCTATGGAAAAAACTTAATTCTCCTAGGAAATGGACAAGGCTATGCCACTTCTCATGGTTCCTATGTGGGTGCTGGGGATCTACATTCATGTTTGCTCAGCAAGTACTTTAGCTACAGAGCCATCTCTGCCCTTGGATTCATTCGTAACATCAATCACTATCAAACCTGTATCCACTTAGGCAGCGATCATCCTATAATCCTTGTAGGAAATGGTGAAGATTTTATTGTTAGGATCCATTTTCACAATAACAAAATTATTCTTCTCTGTGCTTTTCAAATTTCAGAAGAGGATGTTACACAAATAGAGGTGGTTTTATGTGAGCCTTATTCATATGAAAAGTTTTCTAAGAGACTTCTAAAATTGATTCAAATCTCCTATAAGACAACTGCATTATGTCTAGTGTCAAAGACATCCTGTGGGAAGGGCTGGGCAGGCTTGTATCAGTCCCCTGCTAGGCTACAGGAAAATGACATGCACAGCCAAGAGCAAACCGGGTTCATTCCTTGACTCCAGGTCACTTCTACATTCTAGATATTTTTGAGAATGAAAGAAGACAAATTGCTCTTGGATATGGGGCACCCTGAAGAGTCACGTTTGGGAAGAAAAACTACCTTCACTTGGCATGCTTGTGGGTCAGCAACCACTGGAGTCTAACAGTCTGTTGCAAGCTCAGTGAATGTTTCAGTTTGCCAGACCTGTCATGATAAATTAATTACAGGATGTTGCAGAAATGGCAAGGCTCCAGCACCATCTTGCATGGTTTAATATAGACCCATTTCCCCATTTCAATGTATTTGTGGTTAGATAAATCCTCAGAAATTTACAGCTGCTATAGACTAGTTTATTATGTAGTCTGCCTGCACACATGATAAGTATAGTAAGAATTTGATGTTCTTAAAGTGTGAGATTTGACTGACATTCCTTTACCACCATGGAGGTAGTTCGTGGCTGAAAGGGGCATCTACATAGCTCTCTGAATGTTAACTTCTGTGTAGCAGCCAGGGCTGTTTAAAAGCATGGCTGCCTAGCCACCTTACACTGACTAGCAGTTCAGAAAAATTATGTGAGACATTTGTATTTGTTCACATCCCTATGAACAAATTTAGCTCACAAAAAAGCCAACTGATTCTCTGCTAAAAACACCAAAAACTGAACTGAATCTACCAAACTTTTCTCCAGGGAACCTTTCTTCCTTTACTTTTTTTTTTTTCTTTTTAAGCTTCAGTTGTTTTTTGATTTTTTCAACAAGTTATCTTCCTAGATGTCTGGATGTTTACTCTTTACACTCTTATGTTCATTAAACAAACCACCTCCACCCCAAGAACATCTAAGAGTCATCCTTTGATTGACATTTGTGAGTCTATGTCTACAAAAACATTGCTCCAGAGTATTTTCGTGTATTACATGCTCTCTCCATCCTGGAGAAGAATCAGATGATGAATTAAGAAATGAGTTAGAGTATACCAACACTGGCCTGTTCAGCACTGTGAGAGTCAACCTGACATATGCTAGTAGTTTAAGGCATTTTGACCTAAGCATTGAGAGTTGGAAAAGGAATTACGAATTATGACATATATAACACTTTTTAGATTGGAGAAACAAAATTGTAGATTTTGTTAGTAACCACCTCAACTTTCGAGGCATAACTAACCCATCTATAAACAGTGTGAACTTTGAGATATTAAAGAATAAGATTAGAAAAGGGAGGTTCTCACAACCTACCCTTAGATGTGAAGGAGATCCAAAGATGGTATTCTTTGTGTTTACAAAACAACTTTTTTTTTTACGTTATCCAGTCCTGCCTTAGCTTAAAGTACTCCCTATTCAGTTTAATAATTAGAGCAGAAGGGCACGGTGAATGAAGTGCCTCATTACTAACTTTTCTTCCTGAGTCTCTGCAGAGAGGAGCTGTCTGCCCCTGCCTAGTGAACCCATTGTTAACCTAAGTGATGATGACATGCAATTCTCCTGCAGATAATTGGATCCATCCATAGATCGAGTTCTTCAGTCAACATAGCCTTGTGATTGACACTCTGCCTGATGTTTTTATTATCTTTTATATGACTGAAATGGCGCCTTTTCTGTTTCATGAATAAAATGTTACTGTACATGTAATTAGTTTGACTGGACAGAACCTATTTCTTTAGGAGCTGTAAGAACTATGGTGTGGCAAGAAGTTACTAAGAATGATTACAGAACACACAAGTGACCAGTTTTAGAAACAATTTTCACGTAGGTATATACAAATTTCTAGGCCTGGGTGGAATGTGGTTTTTGTCACTCTTGGATGAGCAGGAGTTTCCAGCTTTAAAGGCTGACTCTCCTTGTCTTCTACAGCAACTGAGGACCTGCCATGGAACCTATTCCTTCCATTTATAGCTAGCATGGGCTGTGCACACGTGGACAAGCTACTTACCTTTCAAAGCCTCATGTTGCTTATTTGTAGAGCATGAAAGTTTTGTGTATCTCAAAGATCTGCTGGAAAACAAAGTGAAGATTATGGGTAGTAAAAATAAAGATCTGGGAAATATTTTCTGTAGGTAAGTTCAACTGGGTAAAAACTGATACCATAATGTTCATTTAAAAAAATGTTTCCACTATTTAATTCATATGTAGGGACCTCAGATGGAAATTAATTGAAAACATATAAAAATACTATCACTAATTTTTTATGATTTTCATATTGTTCTTAAGTTTCTTAAAAATACTTGACATATAACAAAAGCAACATGTCATACTAAAGCTATAACATGGTGACTTCCAGATACAGTTGTGCTGAAATTCCTAAAGAATGAAATTCCATGAAGAATAAAATCTTACAATAAGTTATGGATCAAATTAGAGTCAAGAACATGCTCTTTTTGTGCCAGAAACCATGCATAGGATTTCATACATAGCAAGTGTTTGCCCTTTAAAATATTAATTTTAGTTAGGACATACATTTTATGCCAAAAATTTGCATTTTTTGTTTAAGGATTACATGATATAAATCTTTTAACCTTGATGTTTTAGGTGGTTGGGGGGCGGCTTGGTGGATAAGCATTTGCCAGGCAAACATGAAGCTTGGAGTTTGGATTCCCAGAACCCATGTAAATACTATGGGTGGGTGTGCCAGGCTGTACACAGGCTTACTGCCACACATGGCAGCACATATACATCCTTGTCTACCACACATCCATGGGGAAAAAAATCTTAGGTTTTTATAGTATTAAGTTTTGCAAATGTTTTTACAGTATAGTTTTCATACTACAGATACTGTAATACAAAGATAGTATCAAATTGTTGGTCTGAACAAACAGTATGAAAACTTCTTTTATAATTATGATAAACCCAAACAATTGCTTAAAAAGCATATAAATCAAGTGGATGTGGTATCTTGGTTCATGCAGCATTATAATCAGGACTTGTTACTTGATGGCATTAGTATAATGCCTCCCCACTGTATGCAGTATTTTCATGAATGCAACCTTAGACTTAGAAAGGTAACTGGCCAGCCTATGAAGGACTGGGCTCTGAGTAGGGCCAATGCTTCCAGGCACAGGACTCATCTGTTCCTGTTGTCTTCACTCAGCAGGTACAATATAAAATAACCCTTCAATTTTTCACGTGAACAGGATGATCTTAGCAAATGCTCAGCTCCTCCAATATGTCTTTTCATTAGTCTTGAAGTATTTTCTACAACTTGTTTAAATGCTTTCTGCTAAATTTAAGGCCAAAATCAGAGAACTAACATGCATCTCAAAATCATGATCTGACCCATACGAATGTTGGATGATGAAATGGGGTTACCTGTAATTACAGTTTCAGAGGCAGAGATGGGGGACTCCTTATTGGTGAGCTCTGGGTTTACTGAGAGACTCTGCCTTGAAAAGTAAGGTGGAAGAAAGACCAAGGAAGATTGCTGGCATCAAACCAGAGCCTGGACACTGAGGCACAAATGCACACACACACACACACACACAGACAAGTGAGGAAAAAAATCAAACAGGAACTGAAGTGGTAGGGACACGTCTTTATTTTTTGTCATTTTAAGCAGCACAGTCACAAGGGGGAAAACAATCATATACAGGGGGACTCAGCTGCCTGGCCCAAATACACCGGGAACATGGACTTACAGAACCAGAACAATACCAGCCAGGCATTGGCAGAAGAGACTTTGAGGCTGAGGGCTGGGGCTTCAGCTGTCTTCAGTGCCACTGGGTGCTTTCGAAAACTCCTTTTAATAACAACACTACAAAGGTTCCCCACAGCAGGGTCATGTTTACCATTTTTAAGCTTTCACAACATGTGCAGGGATAAGAGCCAAATATATTTGTACTCGAAGCTGTTTTATGCTGGTACATCTGGGCAGGTTTACACCTCAGTGCTCAACACAGTTTTTCTCACTTCTTATTTCATGGAATCAATTGTCTACTTTGGTAAATAAGTTTTTCTAACTTTACCACAGGCTTTGACCCTGCTGGGGTTAACTATTTTACTGACAGACTTATCATGTAGTTGAAGACAGGGAAGAGTCATCAAAAAAACTCAAAAAGGATGAATTTCCCTGTTACAGCTAACTTCAAAACCATGTGGAAATGGTGTTGTTATTCTGGAAACAAAGACATAAATAATGCTGTGTAATAATTTAAAAACAAATATTCAGACTGAAATAAATATTAAGCAGTTTGTATCTATAAATTACTTATGTACTTAAATATGAACTGCCTTTAAATATAAAAATCAATTTGGTATATACTACTGCTAGTCTACCTAAAATCACTCTTGGTTGATTGATGTGTGTTGAGTTACACATATAATTCACTCACTCGAAAGCAACATAAACATTTAGTTCTTACAAGCAAATTGTTTCTTTGAATGCCTTTGTCACTAGGGCAGTTTGAATACACAATATTCAGAGGATGCTTGAGTTTACACATAGTTAGCTCTCCACTGAGATTAGGGCATCACACCTACAGCCACATCACAGATACAGTAATACTGGTTGATAACTTAGGAACAGCTTAACAATGTACACACTTTTATTCACATTTGCTGAATAGCAATTCTGGGATTTCTTTATTGGTTTTTCCAATAGCAGCAATATAATTTTTATGCAGTTACTAATAGCACAGATACAATACTTTGACCAATAATACTCACAAGGTTTATAACAATTAAGCCCAGAGGCCACATTGAATTTTTTTTTTTTTTTAAATAGCCAAACCTCACTGCAGGTTTTTCATAAGGTCAATAAATAGTGGATACTTCTTTTCTTCCAACATCTAAAGAGAAACCCATTTGGCTTGGCTTTTCTTTCACTTCTATTCAGCTGGTTGTTTCTTCATTCTTTCCCAACTTTTTACTAGGAAGAAAAGTATACAAAGATAATAAACAAAATCTTCTGGTTATAACTTGTGCAACAAAGCAAGCAAAAAAAAAAAAATCCACCAACAACCCACAAGCCAAAGAGAAATACTGTATTAATTTAGCTATCTTACAGTTTGCCCCTGAAGCATGCTGTTTACACTTCGCGTATTATTAGCAACTGTACTGACTGCTCCTGCATTGACAAGCTAACAAGAGCAAAAAGGAAAACTGTCTCCAGAGCAGGAGTGACAGTTGTGAAGTGAGCAGGGCTCTAGGAGAGGCAGTGCGAGCAGGTATAGTTCTTCCTGTCATGAGGGGAGACTCTTGTGGAGGACATTCACTTTCATACTTAGAAAGGGACAAACCATCTCCATCAGGATTCTTTCATTTACTCTACTAGGGTGTCCAATGTTCAAACTGGGCTAATTATATTTTCCAAACTATATGAACCAAATGTGTACTTCCTTTTTGATTGACCATGATAGAGATTACTAACCATGGATCTAGACACAATTTGGGGATAATATAAATTAAATTATTACTAAAGTTAAAGAGCTGACATCCAGATGTTGCTTTTTTAGAGACTACAGTGAGCATCGGCAGCCAGTGTGTGATGAACACTGGGTGCGTCCTGGACTGGTCAGTGTCAGCACTCATGTAGCACTGCTGACTATCTGGACTTAAAACATGTCTGACTTCCCGCTAACCAGAGAGGCTGTGACACTGGATTGTCCTTAGAAACAAGCTGTAGCCCTGGAACAATGGCAATAGGTCAATTCTGCAGATCACCTCTGAGAAAAGTGAGGGCTGACACACTGTGGCAGGCAAGGGCAGAGGCTAGTGATCCCCCACTGGCTCTCCTGGGAGGAGGAAGGCAAACACTTGTGTTTTTCAAAACAGGCTTTATCTTAAGTACATGGTTACATTACCTTTTTCCCATATAAGAAAAATTTACATACAAGGTTTGGAAAAATTCTGTTATTGACTCATGTTTCCTAATTTTAAGTTTGTTAAATGGAGTTTCACAGATAAACTCCTGTTACATATAGAAGCTCAGAAACCATCAAATGAAGCTATGAAGACGATGTGTAAAATGGAACGGCTGCAGTATGCCAAGACAGAGCAGCAACACGAGACTCTGAAAAGCCATTTCTCTACCACATGTAACACAAGAAGAGTGTAAAACTTTCCTCCAACAGGGACTAACAAGAATGGAGCAGGGCAGAGGTTCAAATACATACAGGGTCCAAGTCACTGACCCTAACCCTGAAAGGGCAGAGGGGAGTCTAGAGCCAACCCTGCAAACCAAGGAGGAGGAGATCGTGGTGATGGCAGGACAGAAGGACAGAAGTCAGTGAGATGGCGTCTGCAGGTGCAGAAGATGTAGGGCGAGCTGGGGGAGGCAGGTGGAGGCTGCACCGTGAGAGGGAACCCTGAGAAGTTCACAGAGAAACCCCGGGGAGGGAACCCTGAGAAGTTCACACAAAGCTGAAGCACTTCGAAGATGTCTTTATGGGAAGTGATTCAGAGTATCCAGAAGAAGAAACAGTGCAGGACAGACAGACAGGCTGCCCCTGAGCCGTAGGCAGGGTCAGGACGGAAGGGACAGACACACAGACCAGGGATTTCAAAGCTGGCACAGCCCAGCTTTGCTGAATGCAAGGAAGAGGTCCCATCCATCTAACCTGAGAACACAAACCTGCGTCCCAGCCACTCCTCTGAGGCATCTTAATACAGAGCATGCCTGCAGCTAACACAGGAAGAGAAAGGCAAACTGACAGCCTGAAAAAGCCACTTCAGACAAAGAGAGAAAGGAAAATCTGTACAGCCAGATTAGGAAAATGAATACGAGACTGGGCTAATATCTGTGTAAAACAGCGAGAGTCAGTAGCAGGCCAGGCCTAATGGCATAAGAAACTGAACCTAGCATCCTCAGGTTTTGCTCTGTGCTGAGCCCCAAGCTTAAATGTCAGGGAACAAAAATGCCATGTAGACAGAATCTATACTGCAAACAGCCTTCAACTCCAAGGCAGAACGCCATACCCTACTCAAGGAACTCTATTATGAGATCTTGGGTTCTTGTGCAGAAAGGATAGATCATATGAAAAATTACTGAAATTCTGTTCATTTCGAAAGGAATGTTAAAGCAGTATAAAAATCTGAAAATACATGGACAAAATGAAAAACAATCACCACAATTTTAACACTTTGATAACACATGTTGATATCTCTATTCAACACAGATGTCAACTATTTACAGGTGCTTTCTAAATTTATTAATCAGTTCTTTCCACTTAGATAAAAACAACTCTGTCATATGAATGAGTGCCTGACAATCTATTATCTAGGCATTTCCTAATTCAATACATCCCCGTAGAAGAGCAGAATCCACTGGTACAACTTTGGATGTTCTAAAGACCTTCCATAGTCCCTGTCCTCAGGTGGGCTCAGACTGATAGCCAAATCAGCTGTACCAGCAAACTGAGCCGGAGACAGTTTAATCAATATTTTGCTCATGAAGATTGTGTCGAGCTTCTTCTTAAACATCCACTTGAAGGCCTTTCAGCTGAATACCTCCACTGTCATTACAATCTTTCCTACTGTCAGGTCATTTACATTTGGAGATGCATGCGGTTTCACTGATTTGTCCAGAATGGCTTTGAACTCTTGGACTCAAGTGGTTCTTCTACCATAGAGCACCAGTCACTGGGATGACAGACAGACTCCAACATATTTGGCTACGTAAGAATTTTGTGAACCATAAACCCTCACGTCCCTTTAATGGAAATACAAACAAGCTTACTACCAAACTCTCATCCATAAACAACAAATGGGTTATATAGAGGGATGTACATTTAAGAAGTGAACTTACGCCCTTCATAAAAATTATATTTGCTAAAATTCGAAGCTTGCTGTCATTTTGTGATGAAAAATATTACCTAATTTTGTTTTACATTTTATTTCATAAGTTTGATCACTGTTAATCACTTATGTTTATTGCCAAATATATTTATTCTTTTACTAACATTCTCTATATGTTTTCCAGTTTTCTTAGTGATATAATTCTCTTTTTTTTAATGACTTCTTGGCACTTTCTATATACTGCAGGTACAAGTCATTTAGGTAAAATTATTCTTCAGCCCTGCTATTATTGAAAAACTTTATTGGTCCAAATTTTCATTTTCAAAAAAATTATTTTTATTTTATGGGTATGAGTGTTTTGCCGGTTATTTATAAATGTATGTATGTATGCACACCATGAATAGGGCATAGAATAACCTGGAATTGGGAGTTACAGACTGTTGTAAGCTGCTGTGTAGGTGCTGGGACCTGGGTCTTCTGTAAAAACAGCATTACTTTTTCATTTGTGACATGCATGATCTTCAAGTTTCCATTATAAATCCAAACACCTGCTTTAAAATGAGTCCTTTCTGGACACAGGGGCAGGTGGCTGTACTCTGAGGTTCTCAGGAGCTAAGGCAGAAGAACTGCCAGGAGTATGAGGTCAGTCTAAGAAACAGAACCGTCCTTCCCCTGAAAAATAAAACACCACCACCACAAGAATGACCAAACAAAAACCCAGAGCAAAACCAAACATCTTTTCTAATTTCAACATCATGCTTATATAATAAAAACATTCTCATGATTAATTATTCATCTAGGTTTTCTGTACAAGTAGATTTACTTATTTTTTCAAATTAAAAAAGGTATGAAAACTCTAAATTTTATTCTAGAAAATAGCAAATGTATCCTTGTGGGCTGTACCACAGAAACATTTTTATTTCCACAGGCAAACTACTTCTGTCTATGGAGAAAACAAGGTCCCCTGACAGGATTCCACTGCTTCCACTGACCCGCTGACCCATGTGCTCCCATTTTCCTGAGGGCCTTTCTCAGGTAAGCATGGCCCACCTGTCCAGTTTAAACATAAATCAGGCTCGTTTCCTTAGGACCCCAGGCCTCCTCCACACCTGTCAAGTGCGTCTCACCTCAGGATTTGCAGAGATTCTTACCATCTCCCTGATAAAGACTCCACAGGCAGAGTTTTCTACCAGTTGCTGTAGTAGGCTCTACACGTTTCTGTTTACATCCCAGAATTTTGGAGAGAAAGACTACTCTGGTGGTCTTTTCCTTTCAGGCCGAAGACAGTCTAAGTGACCTTCTAGGACCCCTTAACACTTCTCCAAGGTCATTAACAGCCTTTGGCTGCAACTCCCAAGGCTCTTGTCAGGCTCACAGCCCTGGCTGTGCTTTCTCTGGCAGCTGTGGTTGCTGACCAGGCTAGCTCATGTCTTCCTGCTAATGGAATAACAGTCTCCTGATTTCCTCTCACCTCCAACTTTCCCTAATTCTGTTTTACCTCTAACTTCTGTGTAGTGGGATTATGCTGGTAATGTAAATATTTGTCCACCTTATGGGTTTAATAAAGCTGATTGGCCAAAGGCAAACAGGAAGTGTGGGCGGGGTTACCAGGCTAAGAAAATTTGGGAACATCTCAGAGCAGAGACAGACACAGATGCCAGACAGAGAGCTGCCAGAGAGAGACACCACAGACATGCTGCTCTACGAAAAGGTACTGAGCCGCACGGCCAAAAAGGATAAGAAAGATGAGTTAGTTTAAGACTAAAGAGCTGGTAAGTTATATGCCTGGGCTGTAGGTCAATCAGCATAAAATAATATAAGCGTGTGTGTGATTATGTGATGCTAAGTGGGGCTGAGAGTGAGAATAAACCTCTGGTCCAGGCCCAGAAAGTCTAGGCCAGAACCATTAACAATACTTCCGTGCTTCCTCACCTCTAACTTTCTGCTGACTGTCTCTTACCTCTATCAGGGTGACTTTTCGGGCTGTTGGCTCAGTTTTCCTCGCCTGCATATCCGCTTTGTGTCCTTGGTCCTCCGGGTTTGGTTCTCGGCCCCTCTCAGCCCTATAGAAAGGAAGGATTGTAAATGAGAAGCCAGTGCAACAGACAGCTGCTGTAGTGGGACCCAGGAAAGGGACAGAGGGATGGACAGGGCGAGTAAGTGGGGACTGAGAGCGACCAGAGGGACTACCCAAAGGACTAAGGGGACAGTGTTCCATCTCAGCCATGACAGAGGGAGAACAATGATATACATTCTGTTCTCAAGAAAATCTAGATGCTTAGGGCAAACCAGAAAACCTCATCCACCTAGATGGAAAACAGACCTATACTTTCAGAAGATGGACTGGAAAAAGACCCTTCGTGACTGAACTGCAGAAGGCCATGAAAAACTCAGTGGTACATACACTATGGTTTGCTGCGGCACAAATTATGTTAGAAAAAAACAATGTACAAAAATGAAAAGAGAGAAACCAAGGAACTATGAGACATCATTTCTCTAAGTATGTACTGTATGAAAGGTGGAAATATCCTAAACCAAGCTTTAAACAGATACAAAAATTTAAAAATCAAGTAATTAGCAGGAATGATAAAGTATGTTGCACAAAGTGCATGTACATAATTCACATTCAAGCTCTAACTCGCAATTTGGCTGTATTTGGGTTAAAGAGGGTGAATAAATTCATATGGTTTCATCCAGTTAGGACAATACCAGGAAGGGACACTACAGTGTGCTTGCATATGAGGACATACACATACACTCTTCATGTATATGCAGAGAGAGGCTCTGTGAGGCCATAGGAAGAGGCAGCCATGTGAAAGGAAGAGCGGTATTTGGATGTAATGCACTCCTGAAGCTTAGTGATAATAGGTCAGGGGGGATAGCTCAGCGGGTAGCACACTGGCTGCCAAGCCTGACAGAATCCCAGAATGCACATGTGGAAGGAGAGAACTGACTTCTTCATGTCCTCTCAACTCCACACATGCCATGGTATGCAGGAGTGTCCTCCAAAAATAGAGAAATAAATGTAGGAAAAAAGTAATAAAAGTCTTACAAAAATTTATAAGAAAGATAAAACATTTAAATATATACTTATTTCACCAAATAAATAATAAGTATATATGGCTATACATAGAGACAATCATGCTTGACATTATAAGCCATTAGTGATAAGGATATATAAACTTACACCTTGAATTGGAATGGCTGAAATTACAGCCTGACTACATTGGGTACTGGGGAGGAATCACAACTCTCTTGCATACAGGTAAGCCTATAAGTGTGATATGATACAGAAAATGTATAGAAACCAATTCCTGCCACCCAATTCTAGTTATGTGCCAATAAACATGCATGCAAATATCCATGTGATGACTTACACAAATACTGTAATTGTAGTGGTTTGAAATTAGACAGCTCAAAGATATTTTAACAGGTAATGAATAAACAAATTGTGGTACTGGAAACTTTGGAAGGAGAAAGAGGTCACTGGTTGTCAGGGGATAATAGTTACAGAAAGCAAGAAATGAAAGAATTGTAAAAAGAAGAAGAAATTCTTTAATTGTGGTGATGGCTCATGAGTGTCTTTCTTAAAATCTGAAATGTAAAAGTATGTTATTTATTATATATCAAGTATGTTTTACTAAAAGTGTTACAAATATATCTGAATAAATAAAACTAGACTTATGAAAATGTATGTATTTATATATCTGAGTGTTTACTTGTATGGGTGTGTGTGTTCATGTGTGTGCTGGTGTGCAAGCACTGGTGCATGTGAGTAAAAGCCAGAGGACAACCTTGGGTAGAGTGCTGTATAGTGTTATGTCAGTCTGATACAAGTTAAAGTCATCTGGGTCAATGGAGTCTCAATTAAGAAAATGTTGTACACAAGCCTGTAGAACATTATCTTAGTGATTTATGGGGGAGGGCCCAGCCCACTGTGTGTGGCCATCCCTGGGCTGGTGGTCCTAGGTTCTATAAAAAAGCAGGTTGAACAAACCACTATGAGCAAACCAGTAAGCAAATCCAAATCCTCTGCATCTGCTCCAGCCTACCCTGTTTGATAATGAACAGTGCTGTGTAAGTGTAAGCCAAACAAACCATTTTGGTTTTGGTCATGGTATTTTGGGTCATGGTGCTTCATCATAGTACCAATAACACTTACTAGGACAGGTATCAGCCTCAGAGATACTGTTCATCTTCTTTGAGACAGTCTTTAATTGACCTGCTACTCACCAATCAGGCTGGACTGGCTGGCCAGCAAGCCCCAGGGATTTTCTCTCTCCACCTCACCAGCATTGGGATTAACTATGTCTAGCATTTTTCACATGGGTCCTGGGGACCAAACTCATGCTTCTGAGGCAGTACTTCACTGACTGAGGTATCCCCCTGGCCCTGGTTCTTACCCTTTCTCACTAACTCCATTGCTGTCATACTTTCTCTAGGTAAGGCCAAATCTCTTCTGGATACTTTTAATGTTATCTTAACCAGGCTCTCGGGTTTTACTCTTACCTGTTAGTGTATTCTTAACTCATATGTCAGAGCGTTGCTGTTAAAATTTGAGTTATTCCCTCTACTTAATGACATCCATTTTACTTACTGTAACTATAATGCTTTACAAGGTCTTGCTCATTACTTACCCTCATCATTTTGAAGTCTCTCAACTGCCTTTTCTATTCCAGAAACGCTAGCAATTTCCTCATTATTCCTTTAGAATACACTTGCCTACACTCCTGTCTCAAGGCCTTCTGAAACTCTCCTGTCCCCTCCCATACACACATCACTTAATTCTATTTCTCTTTCTCTGTAAGATCTTCTCTGACAATTCAACTTCAAACTCCAACAGGCCCATTGTAGTGGCTCATGCCTGTAATTACAGCTCTTGGGGGATAAGGTAGGAGGAACCCATGAGTTCAAGGCCAGCCATGACCTGTAAATAAAAACACTAACAACAACAACCAAAACCCTAAACTGCAACAATTACACCTCCCACTTCTATCTCCTCTCCATATTTAAATTTTCTCCACAGTGTAAGACAATCTAACACAAATGTTTTACATACAAGGAAATAAAATGCCAGCTCTCTGAGAGAAGGATTTTTATGGCTTTACTTTTGTGTCCCCAGTACCTAGAACATTATGATGACATGTTAGGTGCCTGACAAATCTGTTTAGAAAACGACCTGCATTTTGTCTGTGTTTGTTGGCATACTGGGCACCCTCATAGGCCACAAATGTACCATTCTGAATGCACATCAGTGCCTAGTATAGTATCTATTTCAGAAAACTGCCAGTCAGCATTTTCTCCATCAGGTTGATGCTCACAATGAACATCAGATTCTCACCTGAAATGGCTGCCTTGGCTGTCAGGTCAAAACAGGACTACATTCTTGATACAGACAAATGTTTATTCTGGCTCATGTAAAACACTGGGCAAACATAGCAAGCTATGACTCCGGGTCCCACCTTCCAAACTCAGTTGCTCCAAACTCTTCAACCTCCTTCTATAGGAATAATACTCTAGTCTCTGCCCCACTCCTACCCCCATTACAAGTCTCTAATCTCACTACCAAGTAGTCTCCTCCCACTCTGCCCTCGAAAGCTTCACCTCCACCTCTGTGGTGCACTTCACTGGGTCTGAGGTATCTGCCTGTTGTATTGGTGTGACTGCTCTGAAGGCTCAGCTTTGAAGCTCAGCTGAAGCCGGCCCCTGAGTCATTCCAGCTCCTCATAGCCCTCCCCTCTTACAATGACCATCAGTGTCACCTCCTCATTTTGTATCTAATAATTTGTTGTCTTCTAAACACTTATTTTTATTTTCTCATGTTATCTGCATACTGTCTTGCTATTTCTCATTTTGCCAAGCTCAGTGCTAAGTCCTTTGTGACACTCACACAGGATATCAGAAGGTTTTGATGTCAGAAATGAGGCAGGGGAGTATGGAAAAGGTTAAGAACTGGGTAACAACCTAGAAGAACGTTCTAAGAAACATACTATCTGAGAGGAGAAAGGTAGGCTATAAGCTACATCCTTAAGGAGAAAAAAATGAGGGGCCTGGAATAGGATGTATGGTGCAGGGAGTAGAAAAATACTGTGACTTACAACGATGATTTTTTATATTTTATTTCTTTAGTTCATTCAGGAATTCAATATGTTGGTTGTCTGAACCAACCTCTTTGACCAAAGCTTTTAGTGAAACAAACCCAACCAAAGTAAAAAAATCTGAAAAACTAGATGCCAAAAAAATTAATAAAAAAATTAATATAGAACACAGGGAACACAAATACTTCATATTAATTATTATTAACAGAAATGTCATTATAAACTTGACTAGGGAATTAGGTAGCAAATGGAAAACAACATAGGGCATGAAATATAAATGGTGGAAGTTGAATTTTCAAGAAAATGCTTGGTTAAATTAGAAGTTTCTTTTTATATCTTAAGAAGAGTTTAGCTTTACTGAAATGTATATGAATTGATAATAAAAGTGCTCCATAGTGGCCATGTCATAGGAGCAGCAGGTGGCAGCTAAATGTGTCAGCCCCTAAAAAGAAACTCTGATGGTCGAAGCTGGTTTAAGCAAGGCTGTGAGACAATAGACTCCAGAATGTCTTTTGTTTCTGCTGTGCCTTTACATATTTGCTGCTACAGTCTTCTCTGTTACCTGGCATGGTGTGAGTGGATGTAGGGAGACCTCCATTGCCCATAATGTAGTGTGTTCATCTCAAGAAGACATCCTGAGCTGTTGGACATTTTTAACTGTGAATTGTCAAGAAGATGATAGACTATACAGAGTTTTGATGAACAAAAATAAATACAAGGATATGTTTTATAGCTAAGGACTAAGTTCCAGGTTGACAATTAGGAAAACAACTGAATTTCCCAGGAGCCAGGCTGGCTCTAATTCTCTTTATACTGAAAAGATGTAGTCATGGGTTTCTGTATGTACCATTGGCTGAAATAAAGCTTCAAAGTAAATTCAGGTTAAACCAGGTGCCTTGATAATGGTTTTAAAGAAAAATAATTCCAGAAAAACAATCTAAATTCACAAGGGCACATAGCTAAGCTGCCTGACTCATTAGCCTGGGGTCGTAAATACAAAACAGTCCAATTGTTGTTAGCTGATGAAGGATTAATCCCTTGTATCCATTCCTGACCTCAATTTTCTGATATGGGTATGCATCCTGAAGATTTAAAAGTCAGCTGACTCTGTGTGTGTGTGTGTGTGTGTGTGTGTGTGTGTGTGTGTGTGTGTGTATGTTTGTAACTCCTTTAAAATTCCTTATAAGATCAACTCTCAAGATAGATAATAAAGTAATTGATTCTTTCTTTGTAACCCAATTTGTAGCCTGTTCAACAAAAGGGTTGGCTCGAAAATATGCACCTTGCTTGCTCATGGTCTATTATTCTGTTGCAACTCACTTAGATACACTGTATATGGGTTGTCTGGATGATTCAGTTTTTAATCACATTAAAGAGATAAAAAAAACATGTTTCTACCTAGAATCATTCATTTGAGAAATGCAATATAACCCTTTTGTGGTCCCTGTGCTGCCTGAAGCACTGTGTTGGGAATATGAGCTGTAGAAAAGTATACAAGATGAGAACAACAGAAGGGAATAAGGAGAACTACCAACAGTGCGCATGAGTGTCTTTTCCCCTGACCCCTCAGATAGAAAAGTCACAGTAGGGGCTGGAGAGATGGCTCAGTGGTTAAGAGCACTGACTATTCTTCCAGAGGACCCGGGTTCCCAGCACCACATGGCAGCTCACAACTGTCTGTAGTTCCAGTTTCCAGTTCCAGGCAAACACCAAGACAAATAAAATAAATAAAGTTTAAAAAAAAAAAAAGTAAAGAAAAGTCACAGTAGCTCTGGGCTGTCTGGAGGCTGGTCCCCAGGCAGCAATAGTGATTTCACAGAAAGAAAAAGGAGGGGAGAGAAAGAAGAGAGAGGATGGAGGAATGGCTTAGTGAACAAAGAGTTTGCTATGAAATGAGAGGACTGGGGTTCTGATCTCAGTACCCACATAAAATCTGGACAGGCGCAGCCTGCCTGTGCTCTCACAGCTTCTGGGGCAGAGACATCTAATTCTTGAGGCAAGCTGGATATCCAGACTAGCTGAATTGGGCAAGCTCTGGGTCAGTAAAGCCTCTAATTCTGTAAATAGTGGAGAGTAACTGAGCATATCAGACACTGACTTGTCACACACACACACACACACACACACACACACACACACACACACACGCACGCACGCACGCACGCACGCACGCACGCACGCACGCACGCACGCACACAAATGCAAACATGGGAAAACACCCACCTACAGCACATACTCATGACAAAAAGAATGAACCGGTAAAGAAAACTTGAGTGGAAAGTGTTAAGAACAGTCCTTGGTGGCTTGCACTGGTTATCCAATGAGTAAGCAAATGCTTCAGAAGGGCAGGAAGGGCCAGCCACAGGGAAACAAGAGCGAGCCTGTTTGTGTTCTGGGTACAACTGACTAGCACTGTAAATTAGAGAGACAATAAAACAGCTTTCTCTGTACACACTGGACAACAGTGTTTACCCCATTAATTGGTCTACAGTTTTTATGTCATGAGAAAATATGTTTTCACTGACCTAAGGGACTTTGAGTACAGAAAATTCCCGAACACTTTAGGTAAAGGAGCATTTGGATACATGTGAACTTCTTATGATTACTCTTTTTGATTTGCAGAAGGTTCTTAAGTGCTTTGTATGAACAGAGGTGGAGCTAACCTGACGATGTTTGGAGCCCAAGTGTCCGTGACACTTTCTGTATTTCATCTGGAGGGTACCCAGTAGAGCTAGGCATTACCTGAAAAGCCATCCAATGTGGTGTATATGAAAGGTACTCTTTAATTTCTATGTTTAATAAGCAATTCTAAGTTTTTTAGGATGTAAGTTCTTAGGCATCTGTGATTTTATTATTAACTATATTATTATGTAAGATTTCAATGAACTGAAAAACTGTTTGTCAGACAGAAACTAAAGCACACTAGGTCTGTGTGTAGGTACCAGAGACAAGGTTGGGGGTAGGAGGATGAACCGAAGGTCAGACTGGAGCTCTTTCTTCTTCCTAGATCTCATCTCTCCACTGGCAGGAAGAAACTAGATTCTCTTTTTGGGAACATTGTGAAGATCAAATGTGATGATATGAGCAAATATGCTCTCATAACACACACCACACACACACACACACACACACACACACACACACACACACACACACACACACCCCACTAGTACTCAGTTCTTACAAATAAACAACAAACTGACATGTCACAGCAGTGATAACAGTTGCCTGGGGACAGACCTAATTTCCAGTTGTTCTAGGAAGCTGTCTGGCCAAGGGACCACACCCAGGAAGGCAAGCTCACCTTGAAGTCAGCTGAGAGGGAGCAGAGGCCCTTGAATCCTCTTCCCTCACAGAATTCTCATCCCTACTTAGCAGATTACCAGGCTTTAGCAATGCAGATTTGTAAGACTGCCCAAGTGAAGTGCAACTTCTCCTTTTCTTCTTTTTATCTATTTTTACACAGCCTTTCCCTAACACTCCAGACTCCCTTGTTACTTCTCTCAAGTCTTTCTCCCTGCAGTGTGGCTGCTTTTTTACCGTGTCACTGAACCCGTGCCAACTTAAATGATGTCTGTCTCTCTTTCCTCTGCTCCTCCTCACAGCTGCTGGGCTGCTATTGGGCTTTCTCTCAAACTCTTAACACTGTCTTTGATTTCAAGTCAAATCCATTCTTAAATTCTTTTATTAATAGAACTAAGGACCTCAAGAAGGGATCCGATTTCTCCTGTATCATTTGGAGATCACTAAGAGACCCTCAAATTCCAGTAACACTATCTTCCCATGGCAACTGTGGCAGAGAATCTAGCTGAGACAGAGACAAGCCCAGTGGTGAGGGGCTGGGGACTGAGGTCTCAGTTTTAGCGATGATAAGGACGCCCTATAACATCAGCACCCATCTCTCCCCTTGGATTTGTCAGCTATTAAAACAGCTGGAAAGAATTATTATTCCAGGACTCTTTAAAAGTACTTAAAAATGACATATCTCTTATCTGTGAAGTAAAATATTGTCTTGTAGCATACATACTGCATGGTCTTATTTGGTAATTCTTATCATTTGAATCAGAATTTTAGAGGTGGAAGATGTGAATTATTATTCAGATTGTGAAAGCATGAAGTACATCTTTTTTTTTTTTTTAAACTTTATTTATTTATTTATTTATTTGCCTTGATGTTTGCCTGGAACTGGAACTACAGACAGTTGTTAGCTGCCATGTGGGTGCTGGGAATCGAACCTGGGTCCTCTGGAAGAGCAGACGGTGCTCTTAACCGCTGAGCCATCTCTCCAGCCCCGAAAGCATGAAGTACATCTTAACTTAAAATAATATGTTTCTGAAGGAAACCCAGCAGGGATGGTCTGTGTGCACATGTATGTAGGAAATGGGAGGTGCTAGCAGATGCCATGCTGTTCATGGACACTGCAGCCAGGCTTTGCTGTGACACAGGGCACATTCACACTGATGACATTCTAGGATATGGCTGTTTCCCCTTTAAAGCTTCAGAGAGATATTTCATAATTTAGTTTACTCAACCATTCAATTGTATTCAGTTAATGTTATTTCAAAACACCATTCAAACAAAGTAGATGAAAAATAAAATTAAGCCTTGTGCTGCTTAGTTTGTTGCTCTCTTATATAGTAGTATCACTGGCTTTTAGCACATTTTTGAAGTATTTTAAAAATCAACTATTTGAAATTTAACTTGTAGAATGATCACTGTATTATGAAAAAGGAATATGGATAGATGATCCTTACAACACCACCACCACCACCAACCATTGCTATTTCTCACTGAAATTATCTGGAAGGAGAAGCACTTACTGTGCCATGGTCTGGGAGCCTGGTCTGGAGTCCTTATTGAGGGGCTGCTGTGAAGAAGGAAAGGAAAGCAAACAGTGAGTCAACAGGAAAGACAGCAGCACAGTCAGCATCCACAGAGCCCCCATCAGCCTTCTGTACCAACACAGAACAAGAATGTCTATGCCTGTCTACGCTCAGCTACACATTACCATGTGGAAGTCTACAGAAAATCAAGAGCTAGACTATCACAGTTTAAACCTTCTTCATAAACAAGCTTACTTTTCAGATGCTGGCACTGGGGGAGAAAACCCCAAACAAATAAAATCAAAGACATCAACAACAAACCCACAAAGAAAAACAAAAGGGGGAAGCTGTTGTTAGCTTAAGTTAATGTATAATATGGCATGTTACTTAAGCTCCACACATATCTTTCATCGCTGCATTTTTTCTTTATATTTTTGTCAGTGTATCCATATTTTTTATATTGAGCTTAACTGAACTTAATGCGAAAATTCTGAATTTGAACACTTGATTTTACAAAAATTTCAGGAAATCTTACTTTATTAATGGCACCCTTGAGATTGAATATGTATTTTCAGAGGTACCACTTCTCTAGAATTCCAAGCATTAGCTCCATCCCAAAGTACACTGAGGGGATGGTGTTTAATGCAACACAGTACTTTATAAATCAACCCAGTGCTGCCATGAAACAGACTGAAAGTGGTTTTTAGAGATAACTAGATGTTACAAAGAAGATCCATCTGACATTCAAAAATAAGACAATAAGTTTCTGACTCATGTACAGATGAAAGATATCAACACAATTATTTAAATTAAAGCCATTCAGAAAACAAAACAAAAAAAACCAGAATGAAAGAAAAGGAGGACAGCTTTTCTTTCAGCCTTGTTCGAGAACTCCCGTGTTCCCAGTTTCCCTGCTACAGCTCACTTTCCTGTCTACCTCTTCCTTCACAATTACATTTCTGTAGGATTGTGCCTTGGCGAGCTTTGGCACCAAGTTTCTATCAACAAGCATCACTGTGTGCATTAGAATATTATAACAATTTTAAGACAAGTGCTTTTCTTGACTATGGTTATGTGTTTACTATCAGGTGGCTTTAAGTCAAACATTTAAAACAAAAATTAAAGAATGATGAGACGGGTGGAAGGTGGGTGCTGTAGCAAGTGACCCCAACAATTCAAGAACTAATGGCATCTTGCTTTTTCACCACTAAAATTGATGAGATTCAGTTAAAATGTACTGAGAAAAAAAAATATATCTCCATGGTCAATTTCAAATTCAAAGTCTAGTCCAGATTCCTGAATCCCTACCTGCCCTCACCCAACAGCACACACAACGAGCAAGGAAAAGCATCAAAACCAAACCCAGAGAGCGTTAACCCTCACGGGACTTCCGCTGCCTCTTCATAAGCACATAAGTTTCAAACACACTGATCAAGTTAAATGGAAGGTTTAAAAATTTATAATTTACAAAATCTAAGTATTATTTCTACCTCTTTGCCCAAGGGAAGCCAGCATTTTACCATTTTTTTGTATGTTTATAAAACATGGTCAAATGACTGGATTTAATGAGAGACTCAAACACGCAGCTCTCATGAATTCCCATCAATCTGTACCTATTTTGGAGCTGAGGAAAGAAATCAAGCCAAATCTTCCTGTTAAGCTAGGGCTGTCCTAGGTAGGTCTTAGTTCTACTTGTAACAGTGTCTGCTCTTGTGAATGTGATTCTGGGAAACCCTTAGAAAGGTTGGCTGAGAGGAAGATAGTAATCAGAATGCATTGTATGTGTGTGTGTGTGTGTGTATGTGTGTGTGTGTGTATGAAAGTCAAAATCAAACTTAATAAAAGATAAACAATAGATTAAATATTGTCCACGCTGTGTTTCCTGCTGTGTTCCTACCTATGATATACCTGATTCTTTTCTTATGACACACAGTGGCTTGGGCTATGTTCAAATCCTATAAATCTCACATTAGTAGGGAACCCATATTTCAATGTTTTTATGCTTATTTTTAAAGGACACTTACTTATTCAGGACTAATACTTCACTCTAAACACCTTTACTCACTCATTCCTTGGTCTCAGCAGCAGCAGCCACATGGGGAGTGACTCATGGAGGCAGTGGGGGGGGGAGAAGGAGTCTCTGTGAGCTGTTTTATCTTTAAACACAAAGTCCCCAAGGCTGAAGTGCCATCAGCCCACAAGTGCCCCCCCCACCATCACCAAGGCCAAGGAGCATGGCTGCCCTTCTCTCCTTCATTTCCACACACACCTCTCAGTTGTTTTGTGACTTCGTTTCCTCTTCATGGGTACCCTTGATTTGGAGAGGAGGGATGAAGACAGGAAGATGAGCAAAGCGAGGGTGAGGAATGGTGGGACCAGAATCTAGAGACTCCTGCTTCCCAAGCCCTCGGCTTCTTTGGGATGGTGTTCAGTTTAGAATGCAATGAGGCTTAAGTATGAGAGGAATGGTAAATGGAGCAGTTTAAAATGACATTGCTGATTATGTGGAGATTTACTAAGAAGTAAACAAACAGCTTTAGAAAAGAGAAACGGGCCATGCAAAGAACTCACCCGAACCAACTTTTAAAAACTTGAAGAATAAAGGCAAATCATATGAATATTCAATCAATGTATGTTGTAGCTGGCACTGCAGCATCAGATAAGGCAGACTTATGATACAGTGTAACGTTATTTTACATGCTGTTATGCACCCACTGATACATTTACCAAATGTTTTGTCTCTACTCTGTGGGAATTGTTTTTTTTTTTTTTTTCTTTCTTTCTTTTAGAACATAAACACAAGAGAGGAAGGTTGCCAATGAAGGTGGGGTTAAATTCTAGTTTTGGTTCTATTATTAACACTGTGTGGCCCTAGTAAGCCACGAAACCTCTCTTGCAATTTCTGTTCACTAGGAAGGGAAAAGGGGCTCAGGATGTCAGCACAAGCCCCCCCAGCACCACACTCTCATTTCTACAGATGAGGAAATGGAGGCCCAGAGTTACCAAGGTCATACAAGCAGCCTGAGCGTCACACTAAGCTTTCTAAGCCAAGTTAACAGTAAAACTAATTTTCAGTACAATTTTGTTTGAAGCCTCAAGTGCAAACATGTAGAAGTAAAATCATTCTTGGTAACAACATTCTGGGTTTGTTTGTATGGCTGGGTGCACTCTGCTAATGGTATAGATCTCAGTGCTTTAAACTGTAGTTCATAACCTCTAACTAAATGTTGGGGCTGTACCACACACCTCCACCAAGCAGCCTTGGTGCTAAATCCACAACATACATGCTTTGCACTGTGTCTGCCATTATACCGCATTGAGCCAGCAAAGGCTGCCTGAATACAACTACAATCTGAAATGACTGTGTTATGAATGTTGGTGTTTTTACTGTATATACAGATTTCTGCATGTAGAGAAGCAAAACCAATTTCATTATGGAATAAAGAGAAACAAACCGCATTTTATTAGTGTTGTTCTTTAGCATAGGCAAATTAATCTATCTTGGGACTGTTGTGTAAAAATGTTGAATTTTAAAAGTTACTGTTTGAGTTTCATTAAAAAAAATGTTAAAAGTGTCTTTGGGATGAGGACAGACTTCTCAAGTATGTCTGAAGTGTCTTTAATGGTTCTTTTGACCAGCACTGTATGAAGTGTTTGTGGAAAGCCTAGTGGGAGAGGACATATCCTGAAAGAGAGATGCTTGATCAGCTTCCTTAAGTTATCAAACCATCACCCTTATTCCTTGAAAAATCAGGATGTCTAACGGGTACGGAGGAGTCAAGTTTGAAGTCAACATGCATACAAAGAGCCCTCACTCTGTATCTATCAAATAGATGTAAAGATAAGGAAGCACCAGGCTAGGAATGGGTAGGGCTCTTATACCCTCTTTCCTATTCTTTTCTCTATAACAACAAAACAAAACCTAGGGGACTTTTAAGACCCTTCTTTTGTCTGTGGATTTGAATCAAAAGCTGTAAAGCACAACTGAAATTGTCCAGAGACAATGGAAATAACCCGGGCTAACTTGTATCACAGGTACATTTATACACATTCTGGTCTTTGTTTCTTGGTTTTCTATGTACTGCAAGATGGCTTCAGACATGGCTGAGAGAAATTTAGATGTCCTTTATGCTTTGGCCAAAATTAAATAAATTAACTTTCCTTTACTGATTTCTGTTTGCTGATTTCTTTGGAACACAGGAAAACTGAGGCAGTAGGTTTGGGACCTAAGTACTGTGAACACAGACAACCCTCACCAGTCTTCTTGGAGATTCTAGAGTGAACTTTTGTTGGTGGTAGCATTTGTTACAGCTAGAGACAAAATGCTTCCCATCAGTGGATTAATATGCTGACCGATGCAAAATTTAATAGCATTACTGGGATGTGAGTGGCAGGGCCTTGATGGAGGAATTAGGTCACTTGGGATACTCCCCAGAATGGTATATCTTGATTTTAGTTTTTTTTTTTTTTTCTCATTTCCTTTTTGCTTCCAAGGCTGCCAGGTGGTGAGCAGCTCTGATTCATCACGACTTCTCTGCAAGAAAATAATAGAACCAGCAGACTGCAGCCTAACCTCAGAAACTATGACCCAGAATAAATCTTTCATTCTTTTAAATAGCTTCTTGGAGGAATTTTGATATAGCAACAGAATCTGACTCACCATGAGTTTGAGGATATGAACTTATGGTGAAAGGCCAAGTACATTTTCTACTGCTCAAGCATCTCTAATCTTTATCTTCCAATGAGATTCCTCCCTTTCTTTTTTTCTAGTAATGGTGCTGGGACCAAACCCAGAGCCTCAAACTAACCAAATGCTTTCCCACTGAGTTACATCTCCAGACAAAGAATGAGCTTTTGAAATAGAAATCTGATCACATCACCTCCCTGCTTGACATACTTTGATGGCTCCCCTGAGATAAACTCCGTCTTCATCTGTTATGAAGGCTTCCAAAATCCTGTTTATTTATCTGGTGTCTGTCTTTTCTTTTTTATCTCAAACTCCTACCATGATGCTACTCTGGGCCACCTTAGGTTCTTCACAGACTGTTTCTAATGTCCCAAAGGTATTCCCGAAGCCATATCTTCCAGTTTTCACAAATGGCCCTACAGTTTTTCATCACTATCCTTTATTGCTCATGATTAATTTTGTGAGCTTATGACTAATGCTACTTTCTCTCATTAGGCTGTAATGCAGGGACTATTTCTGATTCACTGGCTGTCACCATCCACACTTCATTTTACCACAATGTCTAACAACAACAACAACAACAACAACAACAAACTCAGGCATTCTTATAAGTGTCAAACAAATAAAGGAGACACCAAAGCAGGTAAAGGACTGAGAACGGGATCCTGAGGTAAGGGCTGAGGACCAGAAAAATTAAAGTAGAAAATGACCCCAGCTTAAGGAGGGGTTTTCGACACAAGAAAGCACTGATCTCTCAAAACAGCTGTAGAAACAGGTGTAATTACAGAAACATAGAGAAAATCAGGATGAAAACGTGAAGGTTTCAAGTTAGACGGCAATTTGTGTGGAAGACAGGAGCCAAAGCCATCATGGATGGAACCCAAGAGTAGCAATGAGGAATGTGGACACTGTTTTCTTTGACACAGAGTCAGGGAGTATGGCAGTGAGTGGAGCGAACAAACAGATATTTGACAAGTCAGTGTGCCTCACTGAGGCAGGTGATCATGATCAACATGGTGGTAAATTTTTGAAAAAAAGCAATGAATAAACACAGAACACAAGTGGCAAAAATGGACAAATGGTTTACTCTAGGCTTGGAGACTGAGGAGACAAATTACAGATTCTAAGTGCTGCTTATGCATCTGCCATCAAACTACTAAATAATGGTGCTTGTATGAATTGACTTCCTGTGGTCAAAGTGGCCTGGTTTGGGAAGAACAGAAATGGATTGTAGGTAAGCAAGAAGGTAGAAAACACTAGAGTAGACCTCCACTTAAAAAAAGTGTACTAATTAACTAATTGTATGTTCAAGTATGCATGCACTTGTGAGGATGCATGTGTGCCACAAAGGGTGGGACTGGAGGCTGGATGACAAACTGCAGGAGTCAGTCACTTCCTCTGACTACGTGGGCCCCAGAGACTGAGCTCAGGTAGTTAGGATTGGCAGAAATTGCCTTGCCCAGCTGAGCCATCTTGCCCAGCTGACACCCATTAAAAAAATATTTCTGCAAACAGAAGAGTTATTTGGGTTTTCTACTTCCTCTTTTAGGCATGAATTATTTTCTAATCTCTCATCAAGAAGGAATAATTCTTCCCAAATTAGGTCATATGGATTATAAAGAAATTCTCACCATTAAGATACAGCAGTATGTAGGCAATGGCTGCTTAGACACGCCCACAGTAATAGGTTAACAATATGGGGAAAAACAGAGAAGGCTCATTCAGTGCTGAAATGTTCAAGTCAAAGAGTGATTAAAGCAAAACTGTTCCAATATGTTGAGAAAGATGTTTTATTTCATGGCTCATCTAAATAATAATAAAAAATGACCCTTCAATGAAAGGTCCATTCCCCTTTATTTTCCCACAAAGAAATCTTAAAATTGGTACTACCATTGATCACATGTCTGTGGTTGCTAAGTAATAACTAGAACATTAGCATATAGTTAATCTTCCATGGATTTTGCAAAGACTAGCATCAATTCCTCAAGCCCCAGAAACAAGCAGTATCAATAGGTAACTACATCTGATGGAAAAGAGACATTTTATAAAGCTATGTCTAGGGGCTTAGGAGTATGGAGCATTGTTCTGTTTAAGGCTGAATAGCAAGACTTTTTTTCCCCCACAAGATATAAACAACAAAAACAATCTCCCAACACCTGACAATGCACAGCATATTCCTAAAGCAATGCATTGTTACCCTGAAAAGCTTACAGTGCTGATGATGAAAATCTTGGAGTTAGAAAGGCTGCCAAAATGAGGGCAGTAGAGTTACAGTGTCAGAGAGCTTCTAAGGAAAGGTCATGTTGCTTGTCAAGTCAGAAGACAGTGTGGCTGATTATAATCAATCCTGCCACTATCTAAAAGATATTTCTGACAGAATGACTGGTGGAGAGTTCTTGCAATCACATCTTTCATATTTTAGATCGATAACAGATTTTCAGAGAAATGTTATTGATGTTTAGATTACCCTTGAAGGCATCATCACTGTGTTACTCTGTCAAACAACCCTTAGTCGTATCAGAGAGTTCTGGGCCATGTGGAACAGCAGAGTAAAGTATAACAAGATTTTTTTTATACTTTTGTATAAGTCATCATTCAAAATTACTTACCTCAGAAAAATCAATGAATTTTTCAAAAGCAAAAATGGTCCACAGCCCATGATACACTCTGAAAAGAATTGTGATCAATGCACTAAAAATACTTACAAAAAAAAATCACAGAATTTTTACTGAAAATCTGTATTAGTCTACAAATTGAGCTTTTAATGGAAGATCAGCATAATAAAATGGGATGTGATACATTTCAGTTCAGACTCAAATTAGGAATGAGTTGCTAAATGGAAAAACAATTCACATACATGTTATTTTTTAGAAATAAACTTAATTGATGAAATTAAGAAGATATCAATAATATTTTCTAAACCTACTGCCTCATAGACTAGTTCAGAGCTCCTGATAATATTCTAGATCCTACCCTAGCTAAATAATCTGGAAACAAACTGCAGTACTTGGGGCCTCATCGTGTGGAGGCCAGAGGACCCTGGAACCACTCACACAGAGAAAAGAGGGCTGATGCAAACATGTCAATACCATGATGGGGGCACAGGTGCAAACCTAGAAGGAAGAGCAGCTGCAAATCCAGCCATAGCACTTCAGAGAGTAAAGAGCTCCTGGCATCTTTTGTGGATCCGACTGCATCTCTGTGGGCTGTGGGCGGTCCTCTGTGCTGGGGTCTTACTGTGGAGGGCAGACTCTGAATGGCCTTGGGTCTACTCTGGTTTTATTGTGATGTCCCTGGGGATCCAGGTATTTGCTCTACTGAAGTGCTGTTTACAGTTTTCAATATGCAAGTAATACATTTTTGTTACTATTACAAACCCTGGGGATGTTAAGAAAAGTATCAGTCCTGGATGCATTGAAATTCTTCACATGGAAATAAATAACTATTTTATTTTAAACTTTCTATATGGTAACATTTCAGCTCATAAGTTCCCTATTATATATTAAGTTTATTCTTTTCAGATAAAGGATAAAACAGCCCTTAAACTTTAAAGCAAATTCTATGAATTAGAGATACACCACTATGTCTTCTCTCTCAGGATTACTAAAGTTATAAAAGGTATTATTTTTTTTAGCATTATGAAGAAGGCAATCATTATAACTGTATTTCCAATAATTTAGTGTTCTTGAATCCTATATATTTGGACACCATATCAAAAATTACCACTGCAAAAGTATCTTTGTTAGGAACTTGACATAAAAATAAAATAATATTATTCTTATGGTTAAGAATAATTCAAATTCACTTCTGGTGCAGGACCAATTGTTTTTGCTATATAAAGTAGCTTTTGAAAATAAAATTAATTAAAAATATCTAAAATACAAATGAAAAAATAAGACCAAGTTTTTTTTTAAATTTTTTTTATATTTTATTTTTTGTGTTTTGGTGTTTTGCCTCCATGTATAACTGTGTAAGGGTGTCAGATCTTGGAATTACAGACAGTTATTAGTTGCCATGTGGATGCTAGGAATCGAACTCAGTACCTCCAGAAGAACAGTCAGTGTTCTTAACCACTGAGCCATCTCTCCAGCCCACGACCAAGTTGTTAAAATGACATTATTCTATTAGATGCAGATTGGTATAGAAGTCTTGGTATAGAAGTCCTAGATGAGCCTGGAGGAAACATCCATCGCTAGCCACCACCATTTCAGTGTGTTGGAAGACATGCATGGGGAGCAAAGGAGCAGGTGTGTCCCCTGGGAAAAACTTGGAAGAGGTGGCAGCTGCCAAGCCACTGAAAGGCATGATTTTATTTTTTTACTGTGTAGTTTGAGCAGAAGTGAATTTAAGTAGGCCATTTATTGAAGTGTGTTGGGTTAAAGGTTTAATAATTATAAATATAATCTTAATTATTTTAAAAATATATTAGATATAAAACTTTAAACTCACAAAGACAAAATAAATAATAAAATATTTTCTTTAAGTTTGTTAATTACAAATAGACTAGATATTATAACTATAATTTTGGCTTGACAGGTGTTCTATTATATAAAATTTTACTATATAAAAATTAAAACCTTCCTTTTTGATTAGACAGAAAAGAGGAAGTGTGGTGGAAATGTTCTCTGTATGCTGTAAATAAAGTAACTGGTTTGTCCTATGTAGAGCATCGTAGAAATGGGTGGAAGATCAGAATAGAGACAAACAGAAGGAGGGTGGAGTCAGTCAGTCTCTATCCGACTCCTTCCCCCAAGAAGAGCCATGTAAGGAATCCAGGTGAGCCACAGGCTGAGTCACGTGGCAAACAAAATACTCAGAGGTTAAGAGCACTGATTGATCTTCCAGAGGTCCTGAGTTCAATTCCCAGCAACCACATGGTGGCTCACAACCATCTGTAATGAGATCTAGTACCCTCTTCTGTATACATAACAAAAAAATAAATAAATATTTTTTAAAAATACTAAAAAGTTAAAGTAAAATAAAAGAAATAGCTAATAATGTGCTTAAGACATAGACCAAAGAATATAAAATTAATATAAACGTCTGATCCATTTCTTTGAGAGATAAAAGTCATCGCAGGCAAGGTCCAAACTTCTGGCCTAAACGAGCCCCAAAATCTTCCACAACAGAAGTGTCTTTCCTTTTTCTCCCCTTAAAAGCATAGAGAATAAAGCTGAGTCCATTAGTCCATGCCCATAGTCCCAGCCACTTGGGAGGTTGAGGTGGGAGAACCCTTCAACCCAGCAGTTCATGGTCAGTCTGGGGAACAGAGTAAGACGCCCATCTCAAAAGCAGAAACAAACTTCCAAAATATAGAAAATATAATTTTTAAAGTTCCACATGAAGAAGACACACTGAAACAAACATGAAACAGGCATGTGACAAAGAATCTGACTGTGGAGGTTAATGACTGTCTACTATAACAGAGGGCAGAGGGTAGAGGACATGGCTTGAGACTATGAGGCCACACCCCTTCCTAGCACTATCATCTGCACATGAGGTACTGACACTCCTGGCACCTGCTCCATGATGGTATGAATGCAGACCTCCCACAGACCCTTGCCACTCTTCATGACCTTTAGAAAGCTTATCTCAGATAGAATAATTAAGAAAATGTTTGCATTCAAAATTAAATCTCTGATGTACTTTTGTGGTATGTTTATAGGACAGAATCTTGATAATATCAAGCCATATCCATTTTGATAAAGAACTAATTAAGAAATACAACTAACCAGGTTCTGGGGAAGCTTAGGTTCATGTTTCTCAAGGTTGGCTGTCAGCCTTAGACTCAGAGCATTTGACGCATGTTAGTGCCTAAGGCAATATTATGTTCATGAGGGACTTTTTATATTAGCATGGATCCTCTCATATACTGTTTCCCTCTAAGAATTACCATGCTCAACAAACTCCTCAGAGGACATATGGATGGATAAATATATATATGTACACACACACACACACAAATAATTGGAAACACACACATATATAATTGGGAACACACACATATACACACATTGCTAATTTTTTTAAAGTGGTGGAGATTGAAACAAAGTTTGTATTGCTAGGAAAGCACTCTCACTGAATTATACTCACTGCTTTCATTGGATTCTCATCTAAAACATGGATTTATATATGACAGATTAAATTATACTCTTCAAGTAAATAAGTTCATTCACCTTAAATACCTGATCTGAGCCCCATCTTCCATCCTGTTTCCTGGTCCAAGTGGATTTTTACCTTTGCTACATTTGCTTCATTTATTAGTATTGCTAATCATTCTTACTTTTCCAGGGACTCAGTCCAAGGCTCTGTCCATGACAGGCAAGTGTTCTACAACTCAGCTACATCTCTTGCCTCTCTACTTCATTTTATAAACTATTTAATTTGCAGTCTATGTTTTCTTGAGATCTATTAGGATTAGAGTTTGGACCTGAAGGGCTAGGCTTGCTATCTGAAGAACTAGTATACTGGGAGATGAATGTGAAGGAATGTGTGCAGCACGTAGATCAGAACTGGAGACCAAGACACAGTATCTCCATCTAAGTAAAAGTGGGGTACAGCAGACAGTGAGGGCTCCCTAAGTAAGTGATCCCTTAAAACACTGGCACATCAGGATGAGGAAGGCCAAGACTAATTTCACAGGAGTAGTTAAATATAGAAAACTCCCAGTATCTCTCCTGGCTGACACAGAATCAGTGGAGAGGGCAGGAGTACATGGCCTTAATTTCAATGGTCAGCATGGTGCAAGTCAGGACACCAGTAAGGCTTAATCTTTCCTTGCATTTCATACTAAACCAAAAGCCCTGTTACTGCACCCATACTACTGTTATATTTTCATTGCACTGGATTATCTAGGTTGTAAATTCAGTATAGAGTTGTTCTGAATTGATGATATGATCAAGACTCACCCTAATGGTGTCTGGAGATAATTAAGTGATGAGTATAGAATCCTCACAAATGGGATTTGTGCTTTTACAAAACAGGACACAAGAGAGATTCTTCTCTATCTGGCCTGTGAGGTTGCAATGGAGCTGCAAACCAAAGTCTGCCCTCAGAAGACCCCAGATCTACCTGCACCTTGACTATGGACTTGCCAGTCTTCATACTGTAGAATTTTTCATTACATAAGCCACTATAAACTACTGCATATTTGTTGTAACAGTCCTGAACTAAGAAAAGAGGCTGCTTAATTTTACAAATGTGGCACTGGTTAGCAGAATACTGGATAGCTTCCTGTAGCCCAGCAGCAAACCTGGCTTTCTAAGTCTACCGGCCTTCTCTTCTGTCTATTCTCCAAGCTGGTGTAACACTCGGAAAATCTCTCGCTCTTACTCTGAACTTGGACTTTATCCACGTTATTTCCCCTCCATTTGAAAAGGATGCTGTTCTAAGCTTGACTGTTGCCCTATTTTGTTGGTCAATCTCCTGTTGACCTCTAAATACGGCAGAGAGGCCAGTAGTACGCTGCCCGCTCCTTGTAGCTGACACAGCACAAATCTCTAGCCAATGGCACTGCCTTTCCAGCAGGGAGGACTGATTACACTGTGTCCCCCTCATTTGGTTTGGAGTTCTACTTTCTCTCAGATTCCGTCCTGCATTTCTGGATGCTTGTGATTATTTCTTACTGGGACCACTGAGGACATCAGCAGCAAACTAAAATATCTAAAACTGAGCTAACCAGCTCTTACTGTCCACCTTGTCTCAACTCATTGTTCCCCAAACTCCCTAGCTCACTAATTTTGTAGTGCTGTCACTTATTCAGTTATATAATGATCTAGCGACCTCAGAATTACGTAGGTTCTACATGACCAAGTAACTGAATCAATAACAAGTTTGGCAATCACAGCTTCTGCCTACCTTCCATCCCTCTAGTCCAGGCTTTTGTGCTGTGTTTCTATGCATTCCTTTTTTTTTTTTTTTTAAAAAAAAAAAAAAAAAAAAACTTTATTTTATTTATTTATTTGCCTTGGTGTTTGCCTGGAACTGGAACTACAGACAGTTGTCAGCTGCCATATGGGTGCTGGGAACTGAACCCGGGTCCTCTGGAAGAGCAGACGGCGCTCTTAACCGCTGAGCCATCTCTCCAGCCCCTTCTATGCATTCCTAATGAACTTCCTCATGCTAGGCTTTAGCTACCTCTATTTTAACCACCTGTTCTAGTGCTATAATTAAAAATCCTTTTATATCATTTCCTAGGGCACCTCCGTAGGAGGGAAACCCCCCCCCCCCCCCCCCCCCCCCCCCCCCCCCCCCCCCCCCCCCCCCCGTCTGGAGGATAAAATCTAAGCAGGTTCACAGACTGCACTAGGCTGCTTGTGGCTCTGTGTGCCCATTTCTCTTCCCCTTTCTGCTTTAAGCTTGCATTCCCCAGACACCATCATGACATACTATACCTTACTCAAGTTCTCTCTTTGTGGGAGTGTTTTGTCCTAACTCCATATAACACTTCTTTTAAATCTTCAAAGCTTCAGGCTATGCATTTTTCTCTTGGAACTATTGTTGGCCTTCCCAGAATAGAATGGAAGGCTTTCTTCCCATGTGTTCCCAAAGAAACATGCATATTACCTTCATTCTAGCTCCAAGAGTCTCCTGAAACTACCGCTCACAAGTGTTTACCATTGGCTTGTCAAAACCATAAGGGTAAGTACCTTGTCCACTTATACCAGCCTCATTTGGGACTAAGTGTTCAACATAGAAGAACTAAGTAACTGCATGTTGAATGACGGATACAGGATGAGTTCAATTGCCAAAACCACAAGACGTGCATGTGTGTGTGTGTGTGTGTGTGTGTGTGTGTGTGTGTGTTCATAGTCAAGAAATGTCGTGGCTTCTCGGCCTAAGATAAGAGCTAATGTAACAAAATGGAACAGGTCTAATGAAGCATATTCATATAAAATACTATTCACATCAGAAAGAAACTGCTTTCTGGTGGCACAGACCTTAAAAGGCAATGGCATTTCTCTGTCTGCAAATAGCTGAAAGTGTCTTCAATTATTAGCAAGTGAAAGGGACTGTCTAAGAGGGAGAACACATCTTTATTCTGTGGACACCTGTGACCTGTGGCATCAGTGTGTGCCTTCGAGGTGAGGCTGACACTGTGTCAGCCTGACAGCTGAAGATGGAAGTGGAGAGTGGAGAGCACTATGGTGAAGCCCAAGCTCCACTCCTGGGCTGTGGACCTGCACAGGATGACCTGGGGTTTAGACTCTGTCCTCTCTGAGCCTCCTCAGTTTCCTTATCTGGAAAATGGCTGTAACATTGACTTCATGTTTCTCATTGGTGCCCAGATCAAAAGAAGTAACAATGTAAACAATGGAAGACCATAAGCATGAAAAATAAAGGAATATTTTATGCAGGTTGAAAAAACTCAATGCATCATATACACAACATACATTTTTGACAACACGTACCTTTTGAGAAGCTGAAGGCTTTTCTGTTTTAGTTTTCTCCTTGGGAGTTAAAGGAGGAGATCGCTCCTTTACCTCTGGAGGTGATTCTCGATACAGTGCTGGAATTAAGATTGGCATCCATATAATTAGATCCAGGTATTGTTCCACCAGAAAGCAAACTAGAATGCAGGGCAGATACTTAAATGGAAATAAGCTGATATTCGACTCTTTGTAGTAACGACAAGTCATGTGAGATATATTTGTTAGGGCAGTTTGAAGTCTGACCCATTAGTTATGACTGCAAAGCTTTAATCATGAAGATTTAGAAATGCAGTGTCAATTCACTTATTATGTGGTCACATAGGTGCTTACTTCAGTTTTTCTGAATACACAGTTACCAGAAACCTACTGTATACAAGGTTATCTGCTTGGTAGCAACACAGGCTCTGCTCTCAAGGAGCTCCTTCCTGTCTGCCTAGAGGCAGTCATGTCCACATGCAGCTAACATTTGAAAGGCAACTAACAACAAAGACAAAATGATATAGGAGATGAGAAATCCTGAATGGTGGAAGAGGAAGGTGTGTCAGGCTCTGAAGAGCAGGTAGAACTGTGCCCTGAAGGATAATTTGGGGACAAAGAATGAATAAACACAGATTTAGGATTATATCTAAGATTTAAATTCAAAATCCCTTTAAGATTATAATCTACATAATCTATTGAGTCTACTTGAGGTATATGTATATAAAAAGCGATATGGAAATCTTAAAGGGCTAAAATAAAAATCTATTTTAATTAAGAATAATTGAGAATTCAGAAATTCCAAAGATGTATTTTATTGAAATTTCACAACTAAGATTATGAGCTTGTAGCTGGGTGTGAACACGGGCTGTTATTCCGCCTAGGTTACTTTATATTTTGAGAAAAGGGGGTTAGATGCGATCAGGAGGATCCACCCGGCCGTGCTTTCATCTAGTGGCTTAGACACTGACTGGACTGGCTAACAACGGAGTGCTATCTTTCTTGCTGTTGCTGTTCTTGGTTGAACAGTGGGTAGAAATCCCGTTCCTATATAAAGGCACATTTGCTTTCCATAAGCGGTTCAAATAAAGATCAAGGACAATCCCTCCCACTAGTTTAGAATGCAATATGCTGCCCAGAGTCATTTTCCCGGTTAATACTGAAATCAGCAGCTGAAGTTTTGTTAAATTTAGGCAACAAATAGGATAAAAGAGAAAATAAAAAAGAAAGAAAAGAACCAGTTATGACAGTCTCAGGTATTCTGATTTTTTCTTGTTCTTACCTCCACAGGTGAGAAAACCTTACAAGAAACCGTGACTAAAGGCAACATTAATTATCCTACGGCACAGTAAGAAATGATGACAGTTGGTGAATGGTCAGGAGGCAAGGATTCAGGTCTGTACAAAGCCATTGGAAAGGAGCTTTCCAAGTTACTACATAAGGAAAATCCATTTTATTAGATTTTAACTCTCTGTAGATCCCATATCTGTAGCCTGTCAAGAGAGGCAAGCCTAAGGGTTTATTTCTGCAGAATATGCTCCTGATCTCTTTATACTGCCAAAGAAAAACACTATCTGTAAAATGTTTCCACTGGTATCCGACAGGAACAGGCTGATTCCTAGTCACAGACATACTCCAGTGAGAACACTACACACCAGCTCTGGGTAGCAGCAAGCTGCTGTCCTAGTTGCCCAGCTGTGGTCCTGTTCCCGAGCTGGCCCAGGGGGAGGCTGGGAGCTGTGGATATTGTGTTGAACATGTGGGAGAGGACTTCAACACTGTCTCAAGTCTACCTGGGAGCGACTGTGTCCTAAGACACCTTCCTTCCCTGTGCATTATCTTTCAGCTATGGAATGCACCCCCAGGAGGGTTAACAAGCTATTAGTTATTCCTTAGAGAATAAATAAGCCGGGGCACGCAGAAAACTAAGAACCGTGCTGTAGGAGAGAAAAGTGAGTAATTTTTGCAATCTTCGGCACTTTAAGGGGAAGAGTCTGTAGAGGCAACAGCTGAGCTGGGGAAGGGAGCTGCAGTAATAACCCAGAGTGGAACTCTGGGAGAATGAGGGGCAGCAGAGGGAGCCGGGCAGAGAAGTCACTTTATCCAGATGCAGCCTGACACAGTAATCAAGTAACATGATCTTCTTCCTCCTCCTTTTCATTTTTTTTAAAAAAATATCCATTGACTCTCAAAATCCAGAACTTAAACAGGAAAGTAGTACTTTGGTTCAGTCATAATTTGGTTCAAATGGGGTTTTAAAGGTTAGCATGAAAATCAACTATTAGAAATAAATAATTCTTTGCAGAAACAAAAGACAATAACTATGCAAACTGTTTTCTATTTCTCATTCAGTCAGAAGCACACCAGAGTCTGTAGCAGAGCTTGGCTGATGGAGCTCAATGACTTCATTTCAAAGGTCAGATCACACAGGTCACTCTAAACCGCTGGGCATGGGCTCCAAGGTGGCTTTCTTGACTAAAGTTCTGGGCTTTCCCCAGAATGCCACTAGGCCAGCTGCTATCAGGGCATTTTTCTGAAGAAGTGCTGCAATGCTCTCTCTCACGGCCATCGTTCACCTCACTGCAGGCTTTCTGTGGGAGCTCTATTTACAGCTGGCAAAGCCTCAGAGAACACTAGAGCTTCTAGAAGGCCTCACTAGGAATCCTCACTTGTTCACATTTCTGTTCACAAAAGGCTGTTTAGTGAACTTGAGAATGAAACAGCCTCCTTCATTCCTGATTTAGCAGGTACCTGGCCAGAGCTGAAGTCCACAGAGAGAAAGAGTGAGGGCCGAGAGATTGGAAGTTCTTACGATGCTAGTCAACTGAGGGTCACTGTGGAGAGAGGAGCTGACAAATGTGTGGGGCAGGTGGCAGGGCAGAAGGAGCAGCTGGAGGTCCCCATGGGTGACCTCCCATCTCACACTTAGTAACCCTCTGACATACTAGCGTCGCCTCTTTTCAGTTTTTCCATAGTGAGAACGAAAAATGTTTCACACTGGTAAACACATGCAATGGTTATGTAGCCAACACATTAAAGGGTAGAAAATGATCAAATCTTGGGCTCAGCTTTACCATCTTAGTATTACCAGAAAGAGAACATGCACTTACTTTCACTAGCCACATGATTAGCTGGAAAAAAACCTTCCTGCCCCTTTCCTAAGCTGCCGTACCACCAGTCTTGATTATCTTTGAAAAACACTCGGATAATGTCTCCGCGATGGATGGTTAGTTCATCTGATCGGCTGGCAGTGTAGTCATAGAGAGCCACTACCTAAGAGAGAGATAAGAGCACCACAGCTTTATCACAACTGTGCCACAGAAAAAGCCCCAACACTCACTTCCTCTTGCAGAAGAGCAGCTGAAACCAGAGCAGGACTTTGGTAAGGCTGAGGCTGTCTCAAGGGTTGCTAAGAGGATCAGGGCTGGTGGGAACACAACAGGAACAGCGAGATAAAGGAGTGTGGGGTTGAGAAATGCCTAAGAGCATTCAGCACCCAAAGATTAGCTTCAAAATACCAGATGTTCAAGTTTTAAAGTAAATTACTGTGAAATAAATTTTAAAAACCCCCACAAAAAACATCACCGTTCTCGTTCTCAGAAATGCTTTATTGTACACCTTGAGGTCCCATTCTCTGTGCTAAGCAGATGTGTCTGAAGGAAAAAACTTCAGATTATCAGTTTTACAAAAAGGAAAAGCTCAATGGAACAACTTGATTATATAATGCTATATGATATCTACTATACCATCATATATCATCTATTATCACCACCGTGTATATTGTTGAAGTCTCTTTTTGAGAAAAAATTTTCTTGAAAAACAGGTTTTGATATTTTTGTATCAACACCTAAACCTTATTTCCCTTTAAAAGTTGATGTCTGCTGGACACAAACTAAGAGGAAAGGACTTCCTGTGAGAATCTTCCTCTTCGTTTTATAACAGTATTCATTCTATTTGATTTGTTTTTCTAAACACACACACACACACACACACACACACACACACACACACACGTCAAAAACAATGCTGTAGAGCTACACAGGTGCTTAAAAGTCCTTTATAGCATTTGAAAGGAGATCTCAGTCCATCTCAGAGCTGGTGCTCTGTTAAAGTGGGGACACAATAATATGTCTGCACATGAATATGCTGTTTCCTCACTAAACAGGGCTTCAAAGTGTATAGGTTACATAACTGTGTAGTGAAAACACACCATTATAACCCTCTGACAGTAGGTTGATGGAGTTTTTCAATGAACAACCATTTCAATTCTAATGTGCCTGCCCATGCAGCAGCAGTGGGGTCATTTCTAGAAGAGCTACCTCATATTGGTTTTGTAGAAGAACAGAGGATAATTAGGAGTTAGCTAGGCAGAGTGTGTGGGTGTGCATCTCAGCCAGGTTCTATAGCATGTTTGAGTTCAGTAGGAGGAACCCCCAAAGAGTTCAATATGGTGAAGGCCTGCATTATGAGTGGCAGTCAAAGGCAGCGGAAGCTAAAGCTTGGGTAGCTGATGGGTGGCAGTGAGGGCGGTTGATACATGTCAAAGGAGTACATTGGCTGCATGAGGCCAGTCTGCTCATTTGTATAGTTCCAGTGCTTCTGTAGGGCAACAGGAGGAGTCAGCTTAGGTGCACACATCATTTAGGAAGTCTCACATCAGGTTTATGGCATAGTGTGGGCCACTCATAATTACAGTTCATAAAACTGATGTATGAAAGTTTTCACTTAAAATTTCCACAAGGGTCTGTTGATGAAAGGATCTCTTGAGAGACAGGTTTCCACAGGCCTAGCATGGGATGGTCCACTATGGTAGTACCCATTGACTACTATCAAGATCTTATTACTACTAAGATCCAAATGTAGCACACCAGATTACACGCTACTAGTTGCTATTACTATGAACTTGTTACACAGTTTTGTTACGGACCATGCTGCACTCTTTAAATGTAAAGGCTGAAACCCCTAGTCCCTTGTATCTGAAGAGATTAAGGAGATGATTAAAATTAAACAATGCCCTTTCTAAGTCATCCTGATCAATAGGATCACTAGGCGTGGAAGAGATGCCGGAAGCACATCTGTACACAGAGAAAAGGGCTATGTGAGGACACATCATCACATCAGGTGATTCCCTGCCAGAAAATGGGTCCTCAGGAAAACCTAGCACTACTAATATCTTGATCTTGGACTTCCAGCCTCTGAAACTGTGAGAAAGTAAATTCCCATTGTTTAAGCCGCCCAGTTTGTGGTATTCTGGTATGCAGCTCTAGCAGGCTAGTACAGTTCCATAACTTGATGGGTTCAGATAAACCTCTTACCAGCATCCTGTCTTGGAAGCACACATGAGTAATGCCTTTCATGGATCTATTTCCAGCCCTGGTGAGCTTAGGTTCTGTCTCTACACTATCAGAATGCTATCTCCTAAGGCAGAGGCAATGCCTTTTTCATCAGACTTCACATTCTCAGGAGGATTATGGTTAATGAGGCCTCAACCTCTAAATCAGGGGTTCTCAACCTGTGGGTCATGACCCATCTGACTGTCAAAGGTCACAATGGTTGCCTAAGACCATCTGAAAACACAGATCTTTATATTATAATTCATAACAGTTATGAAGGAACAACAAAAATAAATTGGGGGTCACCACAACATGAGAAACGATATTAAAGGATTTCAGCATTAGGAAGGTTGAGAAGCACTGCTTTAAAGCAATAGAACAGTCTTTGGAGCATGCCATCATGATATTATTATTGACATTTGGCACTGATGTCTATGTGCCTAACAAGGACTGGTGTGCCTATCATGTCAACAGTCTATTTTTTTGGCAGTAGAATTTGATCTTTGGCTACGTCTCTTATCTTATACTGGAAGTTCATGGCAGAAACCATGTGGCTCAGGTATATAGTGGCTGGTATATAGTGATATATTATATATTTAATAAAGTTAGTCTGGAATATTTTTGTTCTTTTTTTCAAGACAGGTTTTTTTTGTCCTGACTGTCCTGGAAATGGCTCTGTAGACCAGGCTGGCCTCGAACTCACAGAGATCCTCCTTCCTCTGCCTCCCAAGTGCTGGGACTAACAGTGTGCACCACCACCACCTGGCTAAGACTAATTTTATTAAATATACAATATATCACTACAATAATATTGAAGTATGTGTTCCTATCTAAAATGCTATTACCTTCTCATTTGAAAACATGTACTCTCTTCTCATAATTATAGTTTAATGATAATCTTCTTTGGCTGAATTTGGCAGCAAATTATGAATGAATCCTGACCTTTCTATCTACAAGATTTTATTGTCTGAGTGTTCAAGCAAAACTGTACAAAAAAGCCAGCAGGCGAAACTCAGCAACAGTTTTGTCTTCAGTGACAGTATCTAGACCATCTTCCTGTGCAAACAGGTCCCCATATTAAATGTCTGTTTGGAAGATTTCAATGAGTATCTTATGTAACATTCCACAAAGGTCTGCATGTAGGTAGAACAGAATTGTTTTCTGCAATATGATTCAATTCTTGAACTGTAAGAGTAGTTATGAAATTATAACAAATGTTAAAAGATACATGCTAATGTGCATATATCTTACCATGTGGGTAATAAAAGGTCTGGGGAATAAAATGTTCCATAAAATTCACTTTGTTTATATACAGATGGTCTTTGACTTTTGATCACATTAGCTCATAACAAGCCTATAAGTTGAAGTATCATTAATTAGCAAAGGCATTAAATATACCTAATCAGTTTATCCTTGCACACCTTAAATGTACTTTAAGAACTTATATTAGGCCTACACTTGAAAAAAATCTAACAATAGTCTATTCACAAAGAAGTGTTAAATATTGAATACAATTAATTAAATATTATACTGGAAAACTCTGAGTGAGGAACATGAATATTTGAAACAGAATCTCGGGGGCTGGAGAGATGGCTCAGCGGTTAAGTGCACCGTCTGCTCTTCCAGAGGAACGGGGTTCGATTCCCAGCACCCACATGGCAGCTAACAACTGTTTGTAGTTCCAGTTCCAGGCAAACACCAAGATAAATAAATAAATAAATAAATAATAAAGTTTTTTTTTTTTTTTTTTTTTTTTTTTTTAAAAAGAAACAGAATCTCTTTCTCAAAGTCAAGTGGACTGGACAAAATATTGAGTGAAGTGACACAAACAAGTTTTGTTTCTGTTTGTCTGTTTTTTGAGACCAGGTCTTACTATGTTACCCAGGCTGGTTTGAAATTTTTGAGCTCAGGTAATCCTGTTGCCTCAGCATCCCTAATGGTGGCTCTATAGGTACACACAAACACACTGAGTTAGGCTGCTCATTTGTTCTGTCTGACCTCCCCTTTCCTCTTTCCTTCTTTTTTTTTTTGGGGGGGGAGGAATGGGTGGGTACTAGGAATCAAACTCGGGACCTTACCTGGGCTTGGCAGAACTCTACCAATGAGCTACATCTCTAGCAATAGTCATTTTTTTAAAGAATTATTTATTTATTTGTTTATTTATTATGTATACAGTATACAGAAGAGGGTACCAGATGTCATCATAGATGGTTGTGAGCCACCATGTGGTTGTTGGGAATTGAACACAGGACCTCTGGAAGAACAGTCAGTGCTCCTAACCTCTGAGCCATCTCTCTAGCCCGTCATAGTTATTTTTTTGAAACATGGTTTTATGATTATCCCATGTTGGCCTTGAATGCATATTCTGCTGCCTCAAACCCCACCTCCCAAACTTGGATTATGGTGTGTACTACCTAAATGAAGATTACACTTTAATTACTGATGCATATATTTTTTTTTCAGTCTTACTAGAAATACCTACTGGACACTATTTTGCATTTTTTAAATATTCGGCTGGTTATTATAATTATAATTTATTTTATTAATTATAATATTATAGGGGTTTTCTTTGGAAAATTAAACATAACTGTAGCTGTCTCTTGAAGGGTTCTCAATGACCCTTGCAAGAACATTGAGCAGTCAAGTACAGCAGTCTAGCTGTTCCTTGTACTTTTATCTAGAACAAAATCCAACTGTCAATATTCATAATGTCCTTAGGCAATTTACCAAGCTGAGTTATGTTGAATAAACTCATACACTTAAGCACATTCTCCTGAAACAGGGCTTCAGCTGGCTTCATACCCCCTGGAGGAACTTTGCTCTGCCAGCCTAACCAGTGGTACGCCTGGACTCTTCTGCCTTCTGTATGCTTTGTCCTTACCTGACTTCTTCTCATGCTTTTGGCCATCAGAACTGTGAGGGAATACATTTTGCTTGTTTTAGTTACCAACTCTGCAGTACTCTGTCACCGTGTCCCCCCCCCCCCGGGGGGGAACTACAAAAGGTGATTTGCTTTTAAACTGAGCTGGTTTTTCCTGTACTCCTTTAATGTGAATTGGACCTTGTTGTCCCTTGCAGTGACCTGAGGTCATCGTGACCCTTCCCAGGATTACTTTTAAGTTTTGTCAGAATAACTTGAGACAACTCACTGCCAAGGTGCAACACTGCTAATAATTCCGCTCTATGTCTTTCTACAATGGCTATCAGAATGCAGGTGGACATTCATCCAAATACTTAAGGATACAAATAATGGTTATGGGTAGGCTATTACCAATTAATATAAAATGAAGTTTAAAGTACTTTTTAGTATTTATCTTAAAATTAAATAAACTTTTATTTTATTTTATTCTACTAATTAAGAAATATTGGGTTTTTACTATTAAAACATAAATAAGATAAAATATAATGAAAAGAAATTTAATGACAAATCCTGAGTTGTATAGCAATTCATCATTAAATGTTATATGGCCTTTTCACATAGTGACATTGGATTCTATTTTGGGGGATGGAATGGGAGGCTGCTGAGGGAGGACTGAGAAGGACTGGGAGGAGGGAAAGAAGAAGGAGAAGTGGTACATATGGAAAAAATGTTTTAAATAAAAAAAGAACTCAGGAAACTAGACATCAAAGTATCAAATAATTCAATTTCAAAATGGAGTCAGATCTAAACTGAGAATTCTCAATAGAAGAATCTCAAATGGCCAGAAACATTTAAGGAAGTGCTTGACATCCTTAGCCATCAGGGAAGTGCAAATCAGAATGACTCTGAAATACCATCTTACACTTGTCAGAATGGCTAAGATCAAAACACTGATTACAGCTTATGTTGGAGAGAATGTAGAGTAAGGGGAACACTCCTCCATGGCTAATGGGAGTATAAATTTGTACAGTCACTTTGGAAATCAGTATGGTGACTTCTCAGAAAAGTAGGAATCAATACACCCCAAGATTCAGCAACACAAATCTTGTTGCGCAAATTGTGTGGATGCACAATCATACCACAAGGACACCTGCTCAACTATATTCATGGCAGCAATATTTATAATAGTCAGAACCTGGAAATATCTTTGACACCTCTCTACCAAAGAATGGATGAGGAAAATGTGGTAAATTTACACACTGGAGTATTACTCAGCAGTACAAAAACCAATGACATCATGGAATTTGCAGGCAAATGGGTGGAACCAGAAAAAAAATTCTATGTGAAGCAACCCAGACCTAGAAAGGCAAATATGGTATGTACTCATTTATAAGTGGATATTAGATGTAAAGAAAAGTATAATTAGGCTACAATCCACAACCCCAGAGAAGCTAGTAAATAAGGAGGACCCTAAGGGAAACATGCAGGGATTACCCTAGGAAGGGGAAGTAGAAAAGGTCTCCTTCATAAGAATAAAGAGAAGCACACCCTATCCCTAGGATAGTATGGTAAACCAGTCTTCTAATTATTTATATGAATATCGAGTGAGAGAACCCCTAGAGAATTTGTACAAAGTAATCAAGGTCCTGTTACTTTAACAGATAACAGTCTTATCTAGATAATAACAGATAAGGAACCAGAGATAAAGAAAGCAAATAATTGCACAAAACATATTGTCTTGACTAGACAAAAACTTTGCTGCTGTCATGCTTTATAAGGCTGGCATATGCAAAATCAGAAACATTGTATCAAAGAAGTATTTGAAAGCATTTCATTTAAATTATGTTTAGCTAAAACAATAGTCAAAAGAAAATAAAAAGAATGTAAAACTAGGAGTCAAGAGAGTGAATTTACAGTCTTTCCCTGTCTCCAAGGTAAAGTACGTCACAAAACACTGGGTTTGTATGACTTTAAAATAAGGTTTGTGTAAGGCAGTATCTGATACACCTACCTTTTGTCTTTAGAATTTTACTACATGTGTTCAAACAATTATTTAAAAAGAACAGAATTCATCCACTTAAAAATTAATTGAAACTACTAATATACTGGATAATAATGTGGCTTCATTTTGGTCATACATATATTTGATTAAGATCTTCTGTCTGATTGCTGCAGTTTTACAGCAGAAAAGCCCTTGTTAATAGTTAAATAAAAGTGAGACAGCCTTCATTACTTCACCATTTTGGGAATTCTCTAACAAACAAATGGAAATGGAAGTTAATAAATTTTACTTTAGGCTTCAAACACAAAGCACTTTCTATGTGAAGGTTTGTTTTTATTTGATGACTAATGCTCTCCTATGAATGTCTGTGTTCCTCCAAATCAGCATTGTGAAACCTAATTGCCAGTGTGATGGTTATCAGGATGGAGGACCTGTGGAAGGTAATTAGAGCAGGGGCAAAGGCATCTTCACTACTGGAAGACAGTGGAACACAGGTGAAACACAGTGGAGTTCTTCCTCAAAAGGAATTATGGGATACTGGTCTCTTTCTTTTCTGCTTCCTGGCTACAGTGAGGTGAGCTGCTTCATTTTCAATATGTGCTTTCCTATGTTATACTACCCCGCCACAGCCCCCAAGGCAACAAGGCCAAATATTAATAGTTAAGTCCACATACATGTATGTGCGTATTCGATGTAGTGGGGAAGATAAAGACATTGTAGCAGAAAATGGTGAATAAACTTATAGGAAGATTTTTTTCCCCATATAATTCTTACTCTAACATACAGGGAGATAAGACACTAAGTAGAGGACTCACTAACTTACCAGGAAGTATTTTAAAGGACATGACAGGAAATAATAGAGGATCTGAAACATGAGAGACTCTGATCTCCAGAATAAACAAATAGGAAAAGGCTTCTGCCATAGTGGAATAATAAAAATTGGTGACTCTTGTACGAAAACAAGAGCACTGTCAAAAATTGTTGAGAGTAACCTAACAGAAACTCTGAAAAGTAAACAAAAGCTTGTAACAATTTGAGGATTGTGCTTGATAAAAATTGTTAAATACTGGTTAAACAACAACAGGAACCTTCCTAAAGCTTTGACTTGCTTTACTCACACACACTTCCTTGGTACTTTCTAAGGCAGCCTAGAAAGCCAGCAAGCCAGCATGCTTGTATGTGTAAGAGCTGTGGGAAGTAGCAGTTCAGCAGCCAGCAGAGAGGCAGGGTGGTCAGAGCGCCTCTTTGTGTAGCATTTCCCTGAAACCATCCCTTCTGAGGGATGTCTGAATTGATGTGATCATATAAGAGAGTTATAACTCCAGGGAATCTCTCAAAAACTTATTATTAGGTTTTAATATGACTTGGGACTATACAGTTTCCATGTTTGATGTATTACAATATTTCAAAGGTCTGATTAATAACAAAGGTTATGAAACACTTAAAGAAATAAGAAAATATAATCACACAGAAAGCAAAATGCAGACACTGCTCCTGAAAATGTCTAGATGTTAGATTTACTAGACCAAGATTGCCAGTCACTTATTTCAAAATGTTGAAAGACCTAAAGAAAATCTTTTTAAATACTTATGAGAAAAGTGAGAATAATGGCTTGCCAGAACAGAAAACACCAATAAAATAATCTCAAAATTTATAAAATTCTGACAATGAAGAACACATGGTATGGTGGAAGGATTCAATATTAGATATAAATTGGCAGAATAAAAGAAATCATTGACCTATAGGACGAGTAAACTGAAATTATTTAATCTAAAGGCAGAGATAATTTGCAAAAATGAACCAAGACTTAAACTATAATTTCCACGTGCATTTGTTTATTCTGAGTCAGAAGAGCAGTAGGAGAATGTGAAGGGATATCTAACTCAAGGAATCCAAAGTGGGAGATGTAGTTACACTGCCGAAAACCAGGGAGTTAGATCGTCTGAAGAGCAACAGAAATGGGACCCTCATTAGACATCTCCTCAGAAATGTGAAGGCCAGGGTGAAGAAGTCAATGGACAGAACAAGCAGACCGACCAAGAATTCAACAGCCAAAGAAATTTACTATGAGGAGAGGGGGAGGGAGGGAGACTGAGTTTGTTGTTAGTGAGCTTGTCCTTAAAAAGAAAGTCCTATAGGCTTAAATAAAGGAGCACTAGATGTACAAAATGAATGCATTCTTAGAAATGCAGTTGTCATTATAGTTCAGGCCTATAATCTCAATTACTCAGGAAGGTAAGGCAGGTGGCCCAAGAGCTGCCTGGGTTATACAGTGAGTTCAGGCATCTGGTGAGATCTTGTTTCAAAACAAGAAAAAATCAAGGAGTTGGAATATAGCTCAGTGCTGGAGGATTTTCCTCACATGAGATGACTTAAGTTTTAATACCCAGTAAGGAAAAAACAAACCAAGCCAAACCATACATTAACACTATCAAACCCACAATATTTATAACTCTTCTTATACTCATTTAGTTTAGAAAGAAACTTGATACAGCAATAGTTATAAACACATATCCATAGGCTTACAACATATAAAGATAGAACATATGTCTACAGCAGCACAGATGATAAAGGTGGGAAAGAATGATACTAAAACTGCTTCTAATCCAAAATAAATTACATGAAGATGTTAACTGAAACTCCTAGGGTAATAACTAAGAAAACAAACTCAATAAAACTGCCAAAAGAAAAGAGAAAAAGGGAGAGCAAGAAAAGATAATAATTTGACTTCTCCCAAATCAACAGTGGAAGTATAACAGAACAAAAATACATAAATACATCAAAAACTAAACCAAAGTTATGCATACTTTATCAGTAATCGAGTTAAATGTAAACAGACTAAAATTTCAAAAATAAAAAAATTTTAGGAGTGAATAAAACTCCTGATTCAACAATAAACTGTACAAGGGGAAGCTTCAGACTTAAAGACAAAAGAGTTGGAAAGGACATCAATCAAATGGGTTAGAGTAGCTATCTTTGTATCACACAAAAGGTTCTTCCAGACAAAAGCTCTATACAAAGAATGATGCTTTATAGTGCTAAAATGATCAGCCAGTCTGGAACATAAAAGAAGTGCAAGCATGTAGGTGTTGAGTGCAGCCTCAGTACACCAAAGACAAAACTGTCTGAATGAAAATGTGAAACAGACAACAGAACGATATTTAGAGGCTTTCACTCTGATCCTAGTGTCCATATCAATAACCAGCAGAAGGTTAACTTGGAACTAGAAGACCAGTCAACATTAATGACTAACAATGTCATGATTACTATAATATACTCTAGCTCATAAAAAGAAATATACATGTTTTTCAAGTGTACATGGGATACGCTCTAGAATAGAGACTATATTAGACCATAAACTAGATCTTTTTAAGGATATAAAGTTTAAAAACTCAAATTCAGAGAAAGTATGTTCTATAACTACAATGAACTGAAAATGAAAATTAGTTACATGATAAAATTAGGAACATTCACAAATATGTGGAAATTAAAGTACTTCAAATATTGACTAGACCAAAGAAGAAAACACAAAGATACATTGAAACAAATAAAAGTTAAACAGTAACAAGTGAGGATGCAGAGAAATTAAAAGCCTTATTCATGTCTAGTAGCATTTAACAATGATTAAATTATTTTGCAAATCATTTTGGAAGTTCCTTAAAATATTACACATAGCTTTACCATATTATGATACAGTTATTGTCCTAAATTTCTTTTCCTTTTGGAGGGATAAAAATTCATGTGCAGTGTGCATGTGTACATGCAAATTTACATATTTTTGGATACATGTGGGTTTGAGAGGACATGCATGTTTGTGTGCATGTGTAGGCCAGAGATTGATGTCAGGTGTTTTTCTTGATGGTTCTCCAGCTAATATATTGAGGCAGGATCTCTCACTTGAACCTCTCACTCAATGACTTTGCGAGGCTAGCTAGCCTGTTTTCCCTGGAGATTCTGTGTCTGCCTCCTGAGTGCTGGGATTACAGATGGGCCACCATGCTTGTCTGACATTTATACAGATTTAAACTCTGCTCCTCTTGCTTGCACAGCAAGTCCTTTACCAACCCACAGAGCCATGTTTCGTCTCCTACTCTTAAATCAAAAGAACTGACGACTATGTTTGAATTCACTCAACCCTGTATGTGAATGTACAGTATTACTAATAATAAAAATTTTAAAAAGTAACTCAATCAATATCAACCACTTTAATGGATAAAATGTAACATACCCAAATAACAGAATAAAAACATTTAGTAAGTCAGACACAGGGGGCTACATAATATATGCACACAAATGCATTCATACACACTAGTGCATAATAGGCTAAAGTTTAAGCACTGGGAGGAACCATATTAAAATAAAGTTATTATAAAAGTTATAATTAAAACAGGACAATTGTTGTAGGAGGTGAAGTTGCTCATAAGCAACAGTACAGGAAAAGTCCAAATCTGTAGTCCTGGCTTTACATATCAGAGAGGAGACTCCTAACTCTGACCGTGATAATGAATGTAAGAGGCTAGACTGTAGAAATACAGCAGACAGAGAAAGCAATTCTGTCGGACACCAGAAAACTACATGAGCTTAACAATTACCAAGGGTTTATTAGTAGGAACCAACAGGCTGGTAGTATTGTCATAGAAAACCAGAGCAAATGGGAAGGCCCTGAAGAAGACATGAGTGTTGGACAATGCTTATTTTTAGGGTTTTTTTTTGTAGGTTCTCAAATGGCAATGCCATAAATATTGATTATAATGATTATTTTATTGAGTAGAATAGAAAAGATAGTTAAGATCAGAATAACGGCCAGAGAATCATTCACACTTAGGTATTAGATGCAAGTGTTTCAGTGAGCTTTCAAAATAGGTCTTAACGAGGGGCACAAGAAGGCCATGCCCTCTCATTGGTGACATTCATAACTATCTTCTCATTCTTCCCCTCCTGTCTTTCAAACAGCTGTCTGTGGCATGTGGGCAGCATGGTTGCAGGGCAGCAGGTGTCTGTAATTTCCTTTCTCAAGGTCACAGGTGACTCTGCCTATGCACTAGAAAAACCACAGCTTCTCAGCCTCGTTCTTCCCACCAAACCCCAAGATCCTTTTCTGACATCCAGGTTACCCTGCCTTACGTCTATCTCTCAGCCCTCAGCTACTAAAAAACGCACGGCCACTTTCCCTAGGAAATCACCTAGGTTACACTCACTAATCTCACATCATCATCTGCTTGAGACTTCTTCATGGGCTGATAGAACGCTTTACAAAAAATATTTTGGAAAATGGGTCTTTTAGAACACTTCCGTGGAAGGCTTTCATACTGGGCTATGTCCCAAAACAGCCCCTATCCTGTGTGGTTCTGCTGAGCTTTTGCAATGGTGCTCAGCGCTCTCCAGGTGTTGTCGGCCAGCTCTCCACCACCAGCTAAGTCTTGCCCAGGACAGTAATGTCATGCAGGTTAGAAGAGATAATAGCCACTAGGGAGTGGATGGCTAAAAACATCAACTATGTTACAGGACTAACTGCTATTATTACCCAGAACTCACAATTTCCACAAAATCTACCTTGTGCTATGCAGTAACATGGGATTTATTAATGTAGATTAATTATACTTTTAGAGTTAATGTTATCTTCCATAATGCATTAACATATTAAATTGAAGTGTTTCTAGATGATCTTAAAAGACTCTTTGCCTCAGTTTCTCCTTTGGCACATAATAATATTAATGAGAAATGCCCTTATCTTACATAATTATGATAGAAAATGAAGTCACTTATAAGAAACTCTTATCATACCTGGTACAGAAAGTGCCCAATACATTGGAGATAATTTTTATTCAACTTTTCCAAAAGTTCTTCAAATCACAGAGGAATACTGTTTTCAGTAAAGCAATTCTGTAGAACATCTAAAATTTTAAAGATGAACTTATACTCTAATACAGATCTGTTAAATCCAACTACATATCGGAAAAGAATCATTTTTTATTCCCATAATCAGTAAAATATGCTCTCAGTTCCCAAAGTATCCCAGTGAGGTCTCCCTGGGTTGTACCAAGCTATCAGTAGTCTGAGAGTAGACTCAGTGATCAGAAGACTTTCTAACCTTTCAATACAATCATGGGATAAGCTCGCTTTCTTTTAGGAACTTATCACAATCTTATGCATCTAGCTAACCCGTGACTCAGTTATGTGGCTGTACCAAGGGTGTCTGTTCTAAGTTACAGCAGTGCTGTTCTTTCTGGCCAAGACACACCTTGCTGTTGGCTGATGATGGAAGAATAAACAGCACCCAGAAAGATAAAATTTAGTCACTTTGTATTTGTCAAAAAAAGAAACCTATTGTTTGAACATTAGTTGTGGCAGACAATGAATGCCCTACTAAGCATGAAAAAACAGTACTAGTTTGATGGTCTTTATTTATTTCATTTTTCAAGGTTGGGTATCAAAGCCAGGGTCTTATGAATGCTAGATTCATATCACTAAAGCTGGGTCCCCTCTCTTTAGTTTGAGACCCTTTAATTAAATATATCCTAAATTAAGAGATATTTCATGTCTTTTTTTCCCCCTGAATGAAAGTTTTCTTCACTTTAACAACCTGATCTACTCATGTTGGTTTCTGTTGTGAAATATTCTGATACTTCTTTAAAATAAACAAATTTAATTTTGCTTTTTACAAATTGTAAATTTTAAGAAATCACTAAATCTCATTTTAAAAAATATCCAGTTACAACTTGGTTAAACATAAAACTGAAAAGACAATTAAATAATAACCCTTAAAACACTGAGAAACCGTTAAGTTGCCTAAAAGTAAAGCAGTAGCTGTCATTCAGTTGTTTTGCTCATGTTTTGATCAGAAAATTCATGAAAGGACATTATAAACATGACAATTCCATAGACGAAAGAAAACTTCTGTAGTCGTCTGAAAGAAGATAGCCCCATAGGAAGCAACATTACTAGGAGGTGTGGCCTTGGTGGAGGGAGTATGCCACCATGGGGATGGGCTTTGAGGTCTCCTATGCTCAAGCTATGCTCAGTGTAGAGACAGTTCACTTCCTATGGCCTGTGGATCAAGATGTAGAACTCTCAGCTCCTTCTCCAGCACCATATCTACCTGCATGCCACCCAGCAGGACAATCATGGACCAAATCTCTGAACTGTAAGCTATCCTCAATCAAATGCCTTCCTCTCTAGTTGTTGCCATGGTCACGGTGTCTCTTTAGAGCAACAGAAACCCTAACTAAGACAGAGGTTGGTACCAGGGACTGGGGTAATGCTGTGACGGGCCTGGCCATGTCTGTGTTAGTGAAGGACTGGAATACTTCAAGAGCTGCTTAATGATCACCCTAGTAGAGCATGGAAGCCAGTGGTGCTAGGGTGATCTCAACTGTGGGGACTGGCTCAAGAGCTTTCAGAAGAGAGGAATTATAGTATGTTGCCTAGAGATCATTCTTGTGATAGTTTCAAGAATGTGGCTGCTTTTTGCCCTTCTCTGGTCTGCCTGAGGCTAAAGTGAAGAGATCTAGATTAATTCTGTTGGCAGAGGAAATCTCAAACAGCCTAGTATAGACTCTGTCATGTAATTACTACTGCTAACTCTAATGAAAACTTATAATGAAAAGAAACAGGCTGAGAAATTAAAAATACTAGTGGAATGGAGATTAAGTCCCTTGTTCAAAGAGATAAGAAATGGAATAAAGGGAGTGGTGAACTCAGAGTAAAATCCCACCAACCAAGTTTCCAATTTGTGAAGAGAAATTGAAGAGAAGCTCAGAGCCAAATATGGTGGTGTATACCTTTGGTCCCAGCACTTGGAAGGCAGAGGTCGACAGATCTCTGAGTTTGAGGCCAGCCTGGTTCAGGAGAGCCAAGCTTAGGCAGGGAAAAAAATCATCAAAAATAGAAAGCTGGTGGAGAGGTCACTGAACAAGCAGATCATGTTCCAGCCCCAGCAAGCAGCAGAACTTGGTGGTTTCAGTCACATGATTCTGGCTTTACACAAAATTAGATGAAAGGGATTACGGAATCTTTCTCCGAGACTAAGGAAAGTTGCTGAGGCCAGATGTGGCAGAGGTGTCTAGCAGTCCATCAACCATGCGCACTTTCTCCTATGATCTTCGGTCACACTGATACTTTTAAAATTCTGTGCCTCTTTTATGATGCAGTTTAGTACATACTTACCCTAACCAGAATTCCTAAATGACTCCCATCCTGGGAATTCTTACAGCATTCAGGCCTAGTCTGTATTCCTATACTTGTGTGCATATTGCCATGGTGACAGGAAATCCCTTCCATAACTGCTCTGAGCCTCGTTTGTCATCTTATACTTTAGGATTTAGCTGTGTACAGGTTATGAATGCAAGAGCTAGTTAGAGACATATTTCATAGTTTATGAAGACATGCATTATGTTTTTTTTTTGTTTTGGCATTTCAGTAATGCTTGCCATACTATTTTCCCATGCATATTGTATATTTGCTGATACATTAGAATTCAGTTCATGACACTGTTTTCTTATAGTATGCCAGAGACAGAAACATTTTACAATAAGTTTGATAGATTAAAACATTTAATGAAGTAAAAGAAGAATTAGGAAGAAATCTACAAATAACCATAAATGTCAGTGGAGTGCCAATGAGAAAAATTAACACAGGCTTTATAATTTATAATGTTCAGAGAAAAAAATTGTAAAAATACTTAATAACTGTTTATTATGAACAGCCATAAGGGACTTAAAAGAGTACCTATTTTGCATTTGTATTTGAGTTTCAATAGAAATTTTAGTAGAACTACTTTGAATTGCTACTTCATTGATAAATGAAAACAGAATCTTTTATGACAAGTTATAAAAGCTTATAGTTTACAGGTTCCCTCTCCACCCTGCAATTACCTGCAGGAAGATATCAACCATAGGTTCTATTTTATGAGTTTTATAGGGGCATAGTCACCTCAGTTTACATGCTAGAAATTCCTGGAAAATGCTATACATTGGAGAAGATAAAGTGTGCCCTTTGAATCAAGACATTTCATTTAAATCCACACTTTTATCTACAAGTATGATATTACAAAAATACATTAAAAATTAAACTCATATTTTACATAAGTATATAAGAACTATTTTCCAAAGTGTAGTAATGCAGTATGTAGGAATCTTGTTAACATCAAAGGCTAAACAATATAGCAATAATGATCCAAAATGCTGCAAATAAGAGATATCATAAAATCCCAAACAGACACAGTAAAATTTACCTTGTCTGACTCAATCAGTAAATTTATGAACAAATTTAGTGTTGAGGCCAAAGCAATACCACAGACATCTCAAATATTTTAAAAGTAACAAAATAAGTCTAAAACTTTAAGGTTTAATACTAAAAAGTTATGTGACAAAAATTGAACAGCTAGCTTTTAAAAAACCACTACTGAGCTAACATTTAAATTTCAAGTCAAGCTAGGATATTTTAAATCCTAATGATGAAAGGGCTACTTTGACAAACAGGAGTTATTTCACAAAAGGCATAAAGCTAATGAGACAGACTGTGTTTTGTCTGAGCCTGTTGTGGCAGGGTGTATAAATATAAATTTCTCAGGAAATACAAACTGTAATTTTATAAAGTACTCCAAATCCATTTGTTAAAAGAAAATGTGTGCTCAGTATAGTATCACTGAACAAATTAAGAGCAATGCATATAAGTAATTGTTACAGATTTGAAAGGCAGAAACTTTGCAAAAATTGAAGTCATTAATCAGACCAGGCCATATTGATAGTTTACATCTTGCTTTATCATTTTATTGAGAAGGTTAAAAAACAAAACTCAAATCACCAAGATGCATGTGTACATTTGGCATGGCTTACTATGTTTTGATGTTTTCTGTAAGCAGAATAATCAGCTACAAAATATAAAATGACATGCTGTGCATATGATAACACATTAAAAGGCAGGAATATTTGCTCAATCTGGTTGGTGTTTCTTTTTGATTTGCAAATATGTCCTTCATTTAAAGCAAATAAAGAACTCCCACCCATGCTGACTTAACTATTAACTAACTTTTACACCTGCCTTTCAGGGTTCAGACAAGGACCTCTGAAAAATATGAGGCTGATAATTTATCCTTACCTTGCCACAGGCTATCAGCAGGTGCAGAGGCTAGTTAGTCTTTAAAGGGAATAATCTAATTATTTTTGTATAATCTACTAATGTGATCATCTAATTTTCATATAATCTACTAATATGCTTTGTTGTTGGCTTTTTAGTATTGTGTTCAAGTGAACACTTCAGCAAAAAAAAAAAAAAGTCAACAAGAAGAATGTTAGAATTTAACCATCAAATTATAACTGGGTTATTTATTAGGTACATATAAAATAAAGTCTGTACTATACAAACAAGCCAAACAGGTTATACAGTTATACAAAAGACTATTAGGCTAATATTCAATAACTTGCCTAAGACTCTGCCAAAAGGCAGAGATGATAAATTCTATCACATCTTTAAGAGTAAAAAAGTTATAATACCAAAAGACAACTGAGAGATAGTTTTAGATATGTACACTTAAGTAATTCATCCATTTTTTGTTTTTTTTTAAATATTAAAAATAACTTAGAAATGTACCCTTAGGTATAGACAAAATTAGGAACTCTGTATGTGCAGGGCTCGGAGTGTAGCTCAGCGGGAGAGCACTTGCCCAACATGTGTGAGGCCACAGATTCAATCCTCACTCCTAAAACAAGGACAAAAACCACCAGCTCAGCACACAAGAGAAAGAAGGAGCTTTGCTTCATTTTGATGCAAGGTATCAATCAATCCATCCAGGCACAGCCTTCAACTTCTATTGAGGGTAGTGCAAAAATGGGGTACTAGGGTTAGTTGCCAAAGACAATCCCCCCAAAAACCCAACAAATTTTATGTAACAAATAAAAATAAAAAAGTAAGTAAGTATATTGAAAAGAGGGTTAGACAATGTAGAACAAAGGCACAGAGGTGGTCTTGTTTTCAGGCTAATCTACATTTACTTATATGACACAACATTACAGTGTTTAAGAAAGACAACCACTCCTATAGCCATATATATATCTAACTAAAAACCATCCAGATTCCACTTGGGACCACAAAAAAGCACACCATTCCCTGGAACAAAGGCTTGAGAAATCTCAGTTACTCACTGGCTCACTTGTTAAATAGTTACAACTAGCATTTAGCACTCTACAAAGCGCGTGGCTTTTTCTGGGGCACTAAGAGCAACAAAAAAGAACAGTAGCCAGTAAGAAAGATGGGCACTGAGGTTTCCAGACAAGGTCAAAGCCTCACTTAGGGCCAGCACCAGCCATTCACAAATTTGGGGCACTAAAGAGTGGCTTCATGCATGGCTCTCTTCAGGACAGGAGAATATAAGGTTTGGATTTACAAATATCTGATCTTGATAATTTTTAAAAACTGATTCCCTTCTTTTCCTTGTAAACATGTTTATCTCTTAAACAAAGAGCTCAAGGACAAAAGCTATGTAGAACTGTATTTCTGTGAAAATCAAAAGCTAATCTGTCCTGAAAACTCCAGGGTACCAGATAATGAACAGACATGTGATTCTGTGGGGAAGGGAAGGGCCAAGACTGTCGCCTGGGTAAAGGAATGCAGGGGCGGGCAAAATATTTTTCAGTTTGTAGGAAAAAACAACAGAGTAGCTGGTTCTACCTCAGAACAACCTATACAATGAGAGCTGGAGGTTTGAGGAGTTCATATGTGCGTGCGTGTGTGCGTGTGTGTGTGTGTGTGTGTGTGTGTGTGTGTGTGTATAAGGTTGGTAAAAATGTCGATTGTGTGGGGTAAAAATGGTATACATACATTAGGAGCTACCACTTCATGATCCAGCCAGGAGAATAGAATCTAAGACAAGACCTGAGCACTATATGCATCACACTCAGCTTCTAACTCGGGGATTCTTTTGGGGTCATTACTGTGTTACCATAAATAGTAATACCATCTCTTGATTCCATGCAAATTAGGCTCTAATACCTCATCAGCTAATAACAGAGATTTATTTACAACCATCCTGGAAACTACGTAACAATAAAACTGATGGATTGTACTTTTCTGGGTCCTAGAATCTATAAATGAACCAGAAATGTGACACTTACAGGCCATAGGAGTGCCTGTAAGATTACATTTCAAAAGTATATAAATAATCCAAAGACAGTACATTACTCAAATACATTAAAAATAACAAATTTCCTTAACTAAGGTTCTAATTTTAGTTATGAATAAAACTTACACAATGTTATGAGTAGTCTCATAGTGTACTTATGAAGAGAAACTGGTACATCCCTACAGTTGAATATTTAGGTGGTTATGTTGGTGACTAACATCTCATACATACCATACCTTAAATCGTAAAACAGATTAAACTAATCAAAAAGAAAATAAAGTCAATTTTCTAGGGAGGCAACTAGTAATCACAAGAAAATATCTAAATACAGAACAATATTGTTTTATTTCATTTAAGACTATGGTGTTTCTTATAATAGAAAACAGTGAGTCGTTTGAAGAGCAGCTTGGAAGGCTTATATAAAGGATGAAAGATTATGTTGGAGGGAAAGGAGATGTATTCTAGATTACATCATCTTATGAGAATTTCAACCAGAAACTAGTTACTTAAGCAGATTTCATACAAGCATGTTCAGAGACTAAAAGAAAATATCATTGTATGTATGTTACTATAATAAATAGTATAATTAAATGCTTTGTTGTTGTCTAGTACTAACAAAAAGGGAATTAAAGGTAAAATTTTACTCTCATAATAAGTAAAGTAACATTTAAGAGAAATAAAGCATAATACTATTCCAGAAAATAATTCATTTTAAAAAGTATAGATTATTTTAGATTAAAATACGACCAAGTATCTGTAAAAGATTGTATCTTATTTTTCTATATTTTGGCAAAAATAAAGTTTTTAAAATTGAAACATGAAGTTAATTTTCTTGTAGGGCTATAATTTTGGAAAAGATAAGTTAAAAGAGTTTTCAGCAATGATGTCATCAACTAGTGCCATTTTGAAGTTTCTTGCCAGTTTTAACATTTGAGAGAGAGAGACTCCCTTACCATTGGTGGGGCATCGATTTGACGGATGAAAGGCCTTCTCTCGATGCTGATAAATGCTGTGGAAAGGAAAGAACCGTATTTGGTTATTATGTCCATTTTATTTTGAAAACATCACAGAGTTTATAAGAAAGAAGTGTTCTTCAGAAGGCAGGATTCGTCCAGATTGTCACAGCTTCTTGGTCAGGAACAGTTGGTGAGGCCAGTTAACTAAGACACACAATTTAAGGTCAGCTAAGCCACTTCCCCATTCAGGTGGCATCTAGCAGCAGTTGACTATGTATTCACATCCTGCTCACAGCACAAAAGTCCTTCCATTATCTGGTCCTGGCTGCCATTCTTCCGGGAAAGTTTTCTTTCTGACTTGAGGTCATCAGATTTATAATGTAACACCATAAAAGCAGTGAAAGAATCACTGCTTCCTTATTTTCTCAAAAGAATAAATAAATCCATTTGAATTTCTCTTTGATGTGACTTCCTACTGTGATATATTATGTTATTTATTCAATCACCATAGAATGTCAGAAAGTTCTGCTTTTTTTTCTCTTTACAATGGTAACAATAGGGCTAATCTTGAGAAATATTCCTTTATCACATGTGGATTTATCTGTTTGTTCTCAGTGTCCTTTATTGCATTTCTTTGTCATAAGTATCCTGTAAAGTATATAACATCCCACATCTGATCTGTAAGGCACCAGTTCAAAGTCAGGCACAAGCTAAAAATGAACACAGATGTGGGTCTCACTTACTTTCTCATCTGTCCAATAGCAAACGTATGATTTAATATTGTAACAGTTACTAAAGTGGTTTTGTTCAATAATGCCAAAGGCTGTCACACAAATGTTGGAGGCAAGTATTACAATGTCTTCTAATAGCAATTAGCAAAATTCTCAGTTTAATCAAAATGTTAAGTTCCTCTTTTTTGTAAGTACTTATCTGATTTTTCTTAAAGTAAAAAAGGTGAAGTGATCAAGACAAAACTATGGCTTTATATTATTTTGAAATAATATCTTTAAAATGGAGCATAATATATTTAAGATTACAGTTTTGCTTCATTTAAACATTTTTCCCCCAAGAGCTGAGTATGGTGATACATGTAATTTCAGCACCAAGGAAGATGAGGTTGTCTGTCACAGTTCTTTAGGGACAGGAGAATTACAAATTTGATGCAGCCCCAAACATTCAGTAAATCCTAGTCACAAAACCAAACAAAGCTTCAAGCAATACAAAAATAACCCCTTCCACATTGTAAGTACCATTTGTTTGCCAATAGCATATGAAGTACTTTAGAGCCCTGGTCCAACCAACTAATATTTACTAAGTGGCTATGTGGTACTCGGAGATAAAAGATGAAATAGTGTAATAAAACAGAACTGTTCTCTATTAAAAAAATGTAGAGTGAATGAAGCAGTATTTTTTCTTAAGTATAAAGACTTTAAGGTAGCTCTGAAGAAAAGACATTCATTCACAGATTACTTTTATCTTTGAGTAAAAAAAAAAGACAAGTAAAAATTGGAAAATATTTAAACAATTTTGGTTCTTTTTAATTTGGGCAATTTCTGTGTCTCTATATCATCTAACTTTCCTCGCTGCAATCAACAAAAAGAGTGTGGTATGGCTCATTTGCTTGCAAATGAGAGTGGTCTTGTTTAGTTAGAAATAAAAAGTAATTTAAAAGCATAAGAACAAAGTGAAACATTCCCCTCATTTGTATTCTTAAGAGTTTGCACAATTATAGTGAGGAAGAAAAATCCAGATTTCAGTTTTCAATTTCAAGAGTAGAATGTGTTAGAAACTGCATTCATGTATGTGTGTGTGCATGTGTATGTGGGCATGCACATATGAAAAACATATATTGGTTTGGTTTGCTGTGTCAGTTAACTTCACTTGCCAATTTGGCTAAGCTTTGGTATCCAGATAGTTAGTCAAACTCTATTCTAGATGTTTCTTTGAAGGCATTTTATTGGATGGTAGAAACAGTTAATCCAGAAGAACCTGAATAAGGTAAATTGCTCTCCACTGTGTAAATGGGCCTCATCTAACCATTTGAAGGCCTAAAAATCAATGACCTCTCCGAGAGAAAGAAATTCCATCAACAGATTTCTATCAGACTACATGAAAAGCACAGCAAGTTGAAAAATAAATGAATTATGCTTTGGTTACTTGCTGTGGAGGTCTGAATGAAAATGGTCCCCACAGGCTCACAGGGAGAGGTGGTACTAGCAGGAGGTGTGACCCTGTGGGAGGAGGTATGGTCTTACTGGAAGAAGTATGTCTCTAGGTTTCAGATGTATGAGCCAGCCCCAATGTCATTCTCTCTTCTGCTGTAGAACTCTCTTCTCCTTCTCAGCATTATATCTGTCTGCATGCTGCTATGCTTCCTGCTATGACGACAACAGACTAAACCTCTGAACTCTGAGCCAGCTCCAATTAAATGTTTTCCTTTAGAAAAGTTGAAATGGTCATGGTGTCTCTTCTCAGCAATAGAAACCCAAACTAAGACACTTGCCTATGAGAAATGAAATAAAAACCATTATATTACAATAAAATATTTGCAGAAGGCAGGGAGCCCTTGTTAGATTTTATAAAAGGTTGTATGTACTAAAACTGCAAGTGCTTCTGAAATGTACAAAACAGTATGAAAAAGGACACATTGACTTGACATCCAGCTGGGACACCACATGTGTCACCTAAGTGCTGACCCTCTGAGCTCATCATGGAGTAGGAACCAGTATTCAGCAGTGTTCATTTATTTCTTCTGGTTTTTTTTTTCTCCCCCCTCAAGACTTTTCTAGATATTCTTTCATGATGCATGTGAATTTTAGATCAGTTTATCTGATGTTGAGGAAAGAAACCTCTATTTTAACTGAAATCTTATTAAATTCACATATTATTTTAGGAAGAATTGATAATACAGTGCTATTTTGGTCACAAAATATCTTAACATTTCAAGATGATTGAGCACCTCAGAACAGATATACACTAATGCTTTCTTCATATTGTTTTGTATATTTCTTACATGATTAAATATTTCATTTCTGATGCTGTACATGTTAATGGGATATTATCTTTCATTATACCTCCCAATTTGAATATGTAAAAGTTCTATATACTAAATTTTATGTCATGCTCTCTGAATTTCTATTTTGTTATTATGTTAGTTTTAGCAATGATCTGGGACTGTCTAGTTTAAAATTATATTGTCTAAACAAGTGTCACTTCTTTTTAAAATATGGACCAAAGAAAAATAAAACAAACAAAAAGGAATAAAAGATATTTAAAGGTGAAGGAAGTCTCTTCAACTAACACAATGCATTCAGCATTAACATGAGCTGACATACTGACCAACAGAAATGTTAAAATATTTTTTTAAAAAAGAATCAAATGTATATTGCATATGAAAATAAAGAGATTTCTTTTGGTTTGTGGCATTGTAGAATTAGATGAACATTTTGGAAAAAGTTGCTCTATATTTCATAATCTATGCCAGTATAATATATTCTAAATGCATCAGATAATTAAATACTTAAAAATAAAACCATCCTAATCTTAGATGAAAACAGATAAGCTGTGCTGCCAGTCCAGGTCTGAGGAAAGCTCTTTTAAATAAGGCTTTTACATTTCAAAGTTAAATGGAAAAGTGGAGAAAATAATTGTAACCTTTTGTTGCTGGTTGTTTATTTTTATTTATTTATTTTTTTGAGACAGGGTTTTTCCATGTAGCCCTGGCTGTCCTGGAACTTGCTCTGGAGAGCAGGTTGGCCTCAAACTCAAGAGATTCACCTTCCTCTGCCTCCCAAGTGCTGGCATTAAAAGCGTGTGCCATCACTACCTGGCTGCCTCTGTTTTTGATAAATGAGAAGTTCATGTTATGAAAATCCAAAGCATACAGGAATGAAGGTGATTTAAACTTGAAGTGGCAGAATCACTATAAAAACATTTTAAAAACCTACTTTCTAGATATGTTTACTGATTGAAAGTGCCTAAGAGTAATAATTCACTAGCAGCAGCAAATACAAATACACTGGGTCCTAGAATGCAGCGTTTGGATTCCATTATCCATTTATAACACCAAAACTATTAAAGAAATGATAGGTCTCTGGGGCAGGAAAACTACAGAGTGAACCTTGACATTACAAGCAAAGAAACAGTGAAAGGTTAAGTGGTTCACATTAAAGGATGTAAGAACAGGCACGGCGCTCTCTCCAAGCTCATTCAGCACAGTCCTGAAGCCTTAGGTAGAGAAAGCCACAAAGGGAATGCAAGTAGGAAAGGAAGACAGATGGTCTGATTCCATATGTAAAATACCCTAAAGATGTTACCAAAAACTTTCTACAATTGATAAACACACGAAGTGATGTATCAGAAAACAAAATTGACATACAAAAATCAATAGTCTTCATATATCCAAATGACAAACACCAAGAAAGAAATCAAGAAAATAATATCATTGACAACAGCCTCAACAAACAAACAAAAACAAAAAAAGTAAACCCAATAACAAAAAACAAACAAAAACTTGAAATAAATTTAACCAAAGAAGTCAAAGATTTGTGTAGTGAAAATTTTAAAACAGTGAAGAAACTGAAGATACCAGAAGATAGAAAGACCTCCCATGGTCACGGATTGATAGGACCAAAATTGTGAAAATAACCATCCTACTAAGAGCAATCTATAGATTCGGTGTAGTCTCATCAAAATTCCAATTCAATTCTTCACATAAATTAAGAATGCATATGGAACTACAAAAGACCTGATATCCTGACTCTGAAAAGGGAGGAAGAAATATGCTTGAACTTAATGGCACAAGAATTTTGTGAACAGTCATCACAACCAACAATTAATAAATCAAACTTCATGGAATTAAAATTTCTATGTGGAAAAAGATACGATCAAGTAGATGAGCCAATTACAGAGCAGGCAAACCTTTAACAGCAGCACAGAGGGTTAATATTTAGAATATGTAAAAAAACAAAACAAAAAATCAGGGAAAAAAACAAGACCAAGAAAACAACTCAGTAAAAATGGGGCACAGAACTAAACAGAGTTTTCAAAAAATGAAATATAAATAACTGAGAAACAGTTAAAAATGTCAACATCCTTAGGTATCAAGGGATTGCAAATTGAAACTTCTTTGAGATTTCCTCGCACCCTCTTCAGAATGGCCAAGGTAGGAAGGGAAGAAAGAACAGACATGGCGGCATGGGTGATGGGTGTGGGAAGAGAACTGGATTGCTGCTGAGAGGGTAAACTCCATTCATGATGGAAATCAGAGCGGAGGTTTCTCAGCAGTAAAAACCAATCTACCTTAGGATCCAGTTACACCTCTCTGGGAACTACACTCCAAGTATGCAGTGTTCTACTCTAGACATACTATTCATCCATGCTCATTGCTCCTTTATTCCCAACAGAAGGAAACTGAAAACAGCCTAATCATGTGCTATATTTACACAGTGACATTTTCAAGCAAATGAATGGATATTGAAACAACCCACTAAGGGAGTTGCCACAGAAACACAAACATCACATTTTCTCTCATCTGTGGATGTTAGCTTTCGATCTTCAGATAGGTACGTGTCATTTGGAATATCCATAGAAGAGGCCAGAAAATTAAGGAGCAATGGGGAGGGGCTCTCAAGGAAAAGGAGATAGAACACACTATTACAAGGCTTCAAAAATACAGAGAGAGAGAGAGAGAGAGAGAGAGAGAGAGACAGAGAGAGAGAGAGACAGAGAAACAGAGAGAGAGGTACTCTATAACAAGGCACCATGCCTGTACTAGACATCACAGTATAACAAGTAAGCAGCTCACAGCTCACAGCCAGGAACCAGTTATTCTTTTGGAGCTGTTGACTAGCAAGGTCCTGCACATCCCCAAACATCACAGACTATTAACTCCGCTCCTGCTTATGCTTCAGAACATTATTGTAAGACACAGCTGCTGAAGATACCACATATTTGTGTCACAGGACATAGCATAGTCAGCTGGGACTGACTAGTTTTTTATAGAGCTGGACGGTGCTAAGCAAGCTACGGGTGGAGAAAAGTAATAGTCAATCACAATCAGCTCTGAGGCCCACCGGAGAGCCAGAACAATGACTAGCCTGGAAAGACCCATCTACTGATGCAATAGCAACACAAACATCACAGGTTAACTGATCACTCTTATTGGATTTAAGTTTCTCTTTGCAAGGATAAACCTATACCTGGCACCATTATCAGGTAAGAACCTATGGCTAGACAGGTTATAGGCCCTAGGGGACAACCTATTGCTATTATGCAGCTAAATGGACATAGTATTACACCAACTTCTAATGGCATATCATTATGCTCACAGATCAAAGCATGTCTCAACCATCATTAGAGAAGCTTATGGAGTTTAAGGATTGCAGTTTATGGCAGTGGTGATTTAAATGACAATGTGCCCCCATAGACTCTTTTGTTTAGATACTTGGTTCCCAGTTGGAATTGTTTGAGAAGGATTAGAGGTAATGGCCTTGTAGAAGGAAGTATGTCACTGAGGGTGAAGTGTGAGGTTCCAAGAAGAGTCCATGCGAGTCCAGGTGTCTCTGTCTCAGGGCCTTGCAGTTGTTTCTGTATGTGAGCTTTTAACGACTGCTCCAGTGCTATGCTGGCCTTCATGGTCCCTGCCATGGCGATCATAGATTCTACCTGTGCTTTGCCCCACAAGGAACATAACACACACACATAGTGCAAAGATCATTGTGCGAGAGAGGAGATGTAAAAGTATAAAAACTAGAGATGGTGGGTGACTACAAGGAAATACCTCTGCACACACCAGGGCAGTTTCACATATGAACTTAAAAGGAAAAAAAAAAAGGAACCAACATATTTCACTGAAGATCGTAAACCAATAAAGTAGCAGGAAATGGTCACTTTGCAAAAGCAGCATTTTGTATTCCCTCTCACTAGGACAATTATTTGAGGATAGATGCTAAAACTACTAAGGAAGTCTGTTGGGAAGAGGGCATTCACATGACCTACAGAATGCACAGTAATTGAAACAGGAACATTTTATTTTCAAAATGGAGAGATCTGGTGTCCACCTCCTCAACCAAAGACTAAATTTAGCGATGGCAGCAGTGGGACATCCTGACAACACATGACACTTGATAAGATGTGGAAAAGTGATTATCCCTCATAGTATTGCCATAGGTTTGGCCTGAATGAAACCACAACAAAATAGATAAATTTTAAACACTGATATTTCATAAGACAATTAGCCCAGGCAGTATTCTCTAGGTTAATTGAAACTGATACTAATATAACTGATACTACAATAACATTAACCATCAATGAAAATATGAATCTTGACTAGATGTTGGATATACAGAGATTGCTTAAGGCATTTTTGGCATAATTAGGGATATCTGAATGTAAGCATTTATTAGATGGTTTTATATAATAACTAGTATTACTTTTCACATATGATAATAGTACTGTGGTTACACAGTAAAGTCCTTACTTTCATCAGATGTGTGGTGAAGCTTCCAGAAAGAGCATATAATAAATTTATAGCACTATTGTAGTTTTTGTCTCAACATTTGATTTTCAACCACATGCCTATAATGATAAACATGTCAAATATGCACAAATGAATAAATACATATTTGTTATAATACATATTTATATGTTGACTGACTTGCTCAAAAGTGATATTTGTTGATTGGGATTATGGCTCAGTGGTTAAGATTCCTGATTGCTATTCTAGATAACACTGGTTCAATTTCAAGAACCCACAAAGACACTCCAAACTGTAACTCTAGTTCCAAGACATTAACTGCCCCCTTATGGCCTGCATGAGCACTATACACACATAGTGCACAGACAAACATACATGCAAGCAAAACACTCATACACATAAAATACAAAATAAAATAAAAAATAATTACTGAAAAGTAGTAATTTTTGCCAAAACAAAAAGATGAATTATTTTAACCCTCTCACTAGCTTTCATAGCTTTATAATTAGTAAAAACTTTATTTGTTGACTCAGTGGTTGAGAACACCAGCTGCTCCCCCAGAGAATGTGAGTTTGACTCTCTGCACCCATTCTGTGGCTCACAAGCATCTGTAACCCTACCTCCATTGATCCACCCTCCTCTGCTCTCTGAAGACGCAGACATGTACATTCAGGCAAAACATTCATACACACAAAATAAAATAAGTTCTATTTAGGGATAATTTATTCATATTCTAATCAATTAATCAATAATCTGATTTTGGAGACACATTGTTTATATTCAAAGACTGACAGGAATTTATAAGACATGTGAACTCAGTTGTTTGTCCACTCACAGCTCTTGGAAGAGTTCTCAGTCTATGCCACTCTTAAACGATCTGTTCTATTTTCTCTCAACCACTAATAAAAAAATTAAATTTGCACCAGAGGTGGTGGCATACACTTAAAATTCCAATACTCAGAAGACTGAGATGGGATTGCTAAGTCCAAGGATAGTTTATGTTATAAACCAAGAGTGTCCCAAACACACACACACACACACACACACACACACACACACACACACACACACACTACACTCTGGCCTTGAATTTTGCTTGGAGACACCATTTTCTAGATAACACTGTCTTTCTTCTTTAAATCTCTGCTCAAATGTCAGCCTTTAAAATAGAGTAGTTTTTGACTAACCTACTTGGTTAGTAACAATTGGGCGAGAGACCTTACTGGGCAAAGGCACTTCCTTTGCAAACCTAGTGACCCTACAAAGCTGTCCTCTGACCACCACACATGCACCGACTCCACAAACCCACACAATAATAAAGTTAAAAATAAAATAAATAATGACCATTTTTATTTTGTAAGTGAGTCTACCCCTCTGTCTATGGTTTGAATCTTAAATTTTCCCTACACACCATGTATTAAGAGGCCAACCAATGGATTAAAAGGAGGGTCCAGTGGAAACAAATTAGGTGGTTAGTGGTGTGCCCTGGAAGATCTTTCTGCTTTCTGTCTACCATCAAGTGAACAGTTGTTCTCTATCATCCACTCCCTGCCATGTTATTGAGCTTTGTCATGGGCTCAACAGCCAATGGGGTCAATAGGTCACAGCCTCTGAAAACTGAGTCAAACCAATCTTTCCTCTCTGACTATCTCAAATATTTTATTACTTTAATGAAGAGCTAACACATCTTCTCTACACTACTTGTCATTTCTTCTATGTTTATTTATTCATTGTATTTTTCACTAGAGATATATAGAACTTTTATCTACACAGGATCAATTAGAATACTAATAGAAGATTTTTTAATTCAGACTTTCAATGGACCTAGTACCTCAGACAGAACACTTCTGGGTCCTTAATATATGATTTTGCATTTCAGATTCTGAATGTACAGAAATAAAGTATTTTATAATTAAAAACAAAACTAAAAATAAGAGCGAAGTTTAAGCAAGCAAAGAGCTAGTGAAGAAATTATTTATTTATTAGATTGGTAAGATATTGACAATTGGGCTGGAGAGATAGCTCAGGGGTTAGGAGAACTGGCTGTTCTCTCAGAGGACCCGGGTTCAATTACCAGCACCCACATGGCAGCTCACAACTGTCTGTAACTCCTGTTCCAGAGATCTGACACCTTCATACTAATGCACATAAATAAAGGCTAAATAAATTAAAAAAAAAGATACTGACAATGTTGGGAGGTGGGAATCAAATTATATTGTTTATAAATAATGACAGTAATAAAATTTAATTTCTAAAGAGAAATTATAAATTTTAAGCATCATAATGATTTAGAAATTTCTTATACCTTTAAATAAAGAGAAGTCAGCTTTTAAAAATATTCTATTCATTTTTTCCTGTAAAAGATCATTGAGACCTGGCTGGGAATCAGGTCAGTGTCTCATTCACCCATCATCTGAGAAGCTTCCTACTGCAGTATATGGGAACTAACTCAGAGACCCACAGATGGACAGTGCAAAGACCTTGGAACACTCAATTCTAACTGAGCTGTTTCATCAAATCCTCCCCCGTCAGGGATCAGGAAACTATATAGAAGAGGAGGAGGAAGGACTGTAAGAGTCAGTGGGGAAACTGTGTCCTCTTGACACAAAGGTACTGCACATATGAACTAGGAGACTGTGGCACAGGTCCAGCCAGATGGACTCCCTCTACTGAAAGGGGAAGTGGCCACAAGCCCCATCCCTAATGCAGAAGCTGTCTCCAATTGATAACTGCTTGATCAGAAAAATTAATTTTCTCCAATGGAGTCTCACTGGGTACACAAACCACACTGGCCCCCTACCCAGCAGCAGATAACCAACACAGAATGAACTTAACACCATTTTTAGAGATGTTTTATCTCATAATGCTTTATTTAGATTTTTTTTTAATTTGCTTGTCTTTTGCTTATCTACTACAGTTCTGATTTGATGTTTTCATGGACTGTGGTATGTGTGTGTATGTGTCTTATAAATCTTTCTTTTCTTTTTTGTCCTCTCTTGGTCTGTTTGCTTTGTTTTTTTGTTTTTGTTTTTGTTTTTTTGTTTTAATTGGTCTGTTTTCTAAAGAAAGATAGAAGGAAGTCAAGGAGTTGGACGGGTGGAGAGGTGGGGAGGATTTGGGAGGAGATGAGGGAGAGGAAACCGTGACCAAAATATACTGAAAAAAACTATTTTCAATAAAAAGTTCATTTGTAATTCTTTTTTTAAAAATTTATTTTTATTTATTTGACTTGGTGTTTGCCTGGAACTGGGAACTGGAACTACAGACAGTCATAAGCTGCCATGTGGGTGCTGGGAATCGAACCCTGATCCTCTCATTTGTAATTCTTATAACCTCCTTTACTATTAGCCTTCAAATTGTTTTACTTTCAACTTTTTAAATACTTACTTCAAAATACATATTAAAAGACTAAGGTGACATTAAACTTCATAATGTTACTATCAAAGGCTGAGTAAGAAAATATGGTCTCCTGCAAAAGAAATACGCTCAGGGATGACCAACTGGCAAAAAGAAGAACCTGGATCACTTTCTATTTTTGTTAAATTCAACAGGAGAACTCAGTCTCATTCAAAAGGACAAATGCACTAAACAAGTGTACATGCAATTGAGCCTGCGTGTCACACAGCTGCATGATAACATGAAAGACAAGTATTTACTGACTCTCAGAATGCTGCCCTACTGTTAGCAGCTCCAGTTTTAAAAGTAGGACAGCAATTAAAAGCTGCACAGAACTTGTGATACATTAGCTTTGTAAAAGGTCAGTAACAAATTTCAGCCTCAGGACTGAACTACCATTTAGAAAATCCCTTTAATAGACAATATTTTTCTATATTGTACACAACACAGATTTCTAAACAGGATCACGAGGCTAAGAGCATTCTATAAAGTTATACATTTAATCAGACTTAATCTCTTCTTGTGTCCCCCACAATGTTATATGTCTGTTCCTGTTAAACTCACCACAGCTGTCTCAGCACTATGACCTTTTGCCTGCTGGGTCCTCAGTCTGGGAGAGCATGAGTGTACACCTTCACGTTCATCATACACATGCCAGGCTGAGGCCCTGCACAGAGCAGGCTCTCCACAAGCACAGCCCAGTGAATTGCGTGGACTAGTTTTTAGGTCAAGTATTTATTTTTTAAAGTCAAGGAACAGCTTTCATTAGAGTATTTCTACCAAAAATAGCGTTTCAGATTCTACTTTTAAAAAGGGTAGGAAAGTATGTAGAAGTCATTTTTAAAATTTACTTTTTATGAGAATATGCTGAGCATTTTTTCAGAGAGAAAAGTTAAGAGAAAAATGACATTGCAATGAGCACATAGTCTCCTTATCACATGTTGGTACCACAAACCTTTCTACTCTATTTTAAAACACTGAACAGCCACTCCAGGCAGGCAGTCATTTGTCAGTTTCTCTATTTCTCATCACCCTGGCTCTCAGACCGGGAGGCAAGCTGCTGACTAAGAACAACCCATAGAGCCACTCTTTACATTTCATTTTTTTTTTTTCATTCAAGGAAGCAGCTTCCTGCAAATGTACACTTGAATTTCTGGAAAACACAAATCAACACTGTCTTGATTTTGAGGTCCTCATCCTTACCAGAAGGACTGGCTCCTGAACCTCATTTCCATTGTTAGTTGAGTACTTTCAATAAGTGATAGATAATCATTTCCAGAAAACATTACCAGTAACTTTTATGATATCATAGATACTCACTACTCAACCTAAACTGACTAAACCACAAAATGCAAAGGCATGCACTTAAGAAGCCTTGGGACTATTTTAGTACAGACTCTGGGAGAAGAGCCTGAGTAGAAGTAAATGAGAACTTAATGTGGACCACTCGTTTCCCACCAGAGATTGTAGCAGATACATCCATCCTAAGATGCTTAAAAGCCAAACATTAGTTTGTTATAGTTTTAATTAAGAATTAACCTGAGTCACAGCAGCTTACAAAGGAAGCAAAAAATATATAATGTCATAGATTATGTTTTATTTTTCTCCCTTGTTAAGGAAGAAAGCATGAAGGGATGCTTAGTTGGTTACAGAAATGCCCACTCTATGTAAATTAGTAAATAAAAAGTACCATTAAAGTATTCTTTAAAGATTAGAGAATCAGAGTGGTTGTGACAAACACTGGTAAGAAACACTCAAAAGTACTAGTAGTTTGTAAATGGAGGGGTGATGTAACCACACACTGGTTATAATAGAAGATAAATCACTGTAATCTTGAACAATTAAAGAATGGCCTAATAATGATGGGGTATTTATTTTCTTTTAAAGCATACACTAAGTTTATTATCATAAAAGAAATTAACAAAAAAATTTGCCCTAAAATTTGAGCACTTTGAAATAAATTTTAATATTACTTTATATCCCTTATTATATGAAAATCTTAGAAGTTGTCAACTTCAGTTTAGAATTATAAAAATAGTAAAACACAATTAACGGTTGAAAGTAGCCTGTATTAAGACAGTAAGTGGTTTTATTCTCCAGGTCAGGAAGCAATGGTGAAGTTCTGCCAGGTCAGAGTAATTCAGTCACTTGACATGCACTCCCCACTCCTCTAGCCATTTCACAGGCCAGCCTACCCCTGGCTTTCCTTTAGTCCTCATGCTGAGCAAACTGACTGCCTACATGCTGCTCTCCCTGCAGGCACTGCTAATGCACCAGCACACAGCAGAGTGCAATGGCATGAACTACTCAGTCTTCTACTTTGGAATAATAGAACAGATAATGCTTTTGCCATGAAATGTTTTGGACAGTACTCCTAAAAAGCTGTATTTTGAAATAATACATATGTACCAGAGGAATAAGAATTTTAACAAAAGAGATTCACTAAATTTAAGTCTTTGAGGGGCTGGAGAGATGGCTCAGCGGTTAAGAGCACCGTTTGCTCTTCCAGAAGACCCAGGTTCGATTCCCAGCACCCACATGGCAGCTAACAACTGCCTGTAGTTCCAGTTCCAGGCAAACACCAAGGTAAATAAATAAATAAATAAAGTTAAAAAAAAAGAGATAGACTGCTATAAATTTAAGTCTTTGAACACAGTGCTTTCTGTTTTGAAAATTTAGTGGGAAGTTAGAAAACTTTAAAGAAGGTTCACACATTAGAGTAATTCTGAATGTAGTTATACACTATACTTTGTAACTTCTACTATATTGGAGGCCACATTAATTTTGGTACTTAAATATTTCTATCTGCAATAAACACTGCAGGTAAACACTACTTTTTCATCACAATAAAAAAGGTCGCACAAGGCCACAGCATAAATAATGGGGTATCTATCTAAATTCCTTTGATGCTACTAGAGCTCATGCATTGACTTAAAAGAGAATTCTAAACCCGCAACTAAGGAAGTTTGTTATTAAAATTATTACTCATATCTAATTAAAAACCAACTTTTAAAAGAACAAATGCTTTATTTGGGGGTCAGTTAATAAAGACTTAATAGAAGTAGGTTAATAGAACTGAATGCTGTATGATATCTATAGGTCATGTATAGATTTAAATTAAGATTGAATTCTTAAGTCACACTACCTATGTTTCATGTACTCAACAGTCACAGGAGTCTCAGGGGCTACTATAAAGAACTATGCACATCTGGAATTCAGGGAAGATGTTCAGGCTGAGTATAAAACATTAGACAGTCATTAGTGTCTAAGTTTGCCTTAAGGTCATGTAGCTACCAAAGATGCCGGCATATGCAGAGAACAAAAAAGAGCTGAACTGTGGGGGAATAGTCTATTGAGTCAGGGACCAGGAAGCATTTAGCATAAGAAAATACAGAGGACTGACTTACAAGATAAGAGAAAAACCAAGAGAGTGTGGTGTTTTGGTTATTCATGCATTAAGAATAACCAAACGTATCAAAAGCTGATGATCAGTCACATAAGGTAAGAGTGAAGAACTGGTCACTAGGACGAGCGGTGCCAGGGCTGCTGTTAAGCTTGAAAAGCACTGATTAGAAATTTCAAACTTGTAACAATGAAAAAGAACTAGAAACCTCTGCTTACAAACATTCTGTGGAGTGTATGCTGCAGTTGGGATGAACACTATCCTGGCTATGATAAAACCTTTGAACATATAACCAGCACATCTGGTGGACATGGGAATAATAAATACAGATTTTGAGGCAAAACATTTTAAAGCCCAATAGGCTGCCGGCCTTAAGTAATGGGGGGTGTGGGTGTGGGTGTGGGTGGGTCACCCAGCATTAACCACAGGCTAGGAGAAGAATCAGTCTCCAAAGTAACACTGGGAAGACTGAAAGCTTCTAGAATTGACATTGTCCCAGCTGTTCTTACTTTTGCAATTATCCTGATATTCTTTCCCTCTTTACCCTAAATATAAATTGTGCATTTGTTCTATCCACAAATATAAAATTTTAATAGGTGTGTGTGGGCAAACAAACTAACGAGACTACAGCCCTTCACACAACAGAAGAGGTAAGTCATATTTATAACTGCTCCTTCATCTGTAGATATGGACAACAAATAAAGAAAAGTCACTGGCATGAAGTGAAACTGAACACACACACACACACAAACACAGATGAAAACAGACCAAAACTTTGAAAGACTTCTGACACCCACAGCACAGGATGACTGGAGAAGGCATCACAGAGAAAAGAGGGCAACCCGTCAACTGGGAAAGTTAAAAGAAGGAAACCAGAGAATTCTTGGGGAGACCAATTACAGAAAGGATGAAGATGTCAAAGGTGAGTCCCAGGTTTTCACCAGGAAGAATGGCAATGTTGGTCTCAGTGAGACACAGAGTAAATCACAGATGCTTGCCGAGATCCCCACACTCAGGGTAAGATGGCATTCTGTCACATTCAGAGAAACCAATCAGAATATATATCTTGTTACACACACATTTGTGAAGATGATCACTTTCTGCCAGATTAGATTTTGCCGTTCAACTTTTCCTAATCTTTACAATTTTACGTTTGAGTTTTCTATAAAAAGACAGATAACTTCACAAATATTCAGAACATAAATAGAACAAATTAAGAAATAACTAACACACCAATTAGAAAGCTTTGGAAAAGGTAAATATCAGGGTATCAAAATTCCCACTTGTTATGTTAGGGTTGTATAGTTTATATCCAACAGTAAATCAGGCCTTATTTAAAGTTTTCCTATGGCTTAAAATTTCCAGTTTCATGCTTTTATTTCTCACTGGCTATTAGCATACCAACGGGCAAATGTCACAATATACTGTAAAGGCTTGGGAACAGAAAAAAGAAACAAACCATACCACCACACAAAGAAATGACTGAGAAACAATAGTTTAGAGTAAATTTCCTATTTTGAACAGATGGCAGTACGGCTAAAAGTTCTAAGGCTGAAACTATATGCACCCTATAAACATTGAATAAAATACTTTTTCTTAGAATATGTAGATATGAGCTCATTTGAATCTGATGACTTAAATGAGAAAAGTTTGCATTCATATTCTCCCTCCTAAATTATGAGAAATTTAATGCTCTAAGAAGATAGTCATGATAAATGTATAGCTTTCTGCATGATAATAATTTATGAGGAGAGAAATGTTTTTTAAAAATAATAAGCTATGGGGCTGTAGAGATGGCTCAGAGCACTGGCTGTTCTTCTAGAGGTCCTGAGTTCAATTTCCAGCAACCACATGGTGGCTCACAACCATCTATAATGAGATCTGGTGTACATTGTATATATAATAAATAAATAAATTTTTTTAAAAAATAAGTTACATTTGGAATATATTTTCAATTATCAACAAGGTTAGAAACAATTTAATGATAACACTAGTCACTATTATAAATGGAGACTAAATCTGATACTTGATTAGTAGATAACGCCAATCACGGATACTTAAGAGCATGCTATTCTGGAGGGGGAGACAGTCACACCTTTAATGTACAGTCACAGATTCCAAGTACAAAGACAAAAATTTAATAAATGAAGTCTCAGTTTTGTGGAAAGGAATATAAGTAATGATGTGTTAAAGGACAAATCTAAGCAATTAAGATCTGCACAGTGATGAAAAAATCCAAATATGAAATGCACCCCATTCTCAGATGTTTTGTGTTGATTGTTGATTACAGAAAGGTAAAGAATGACATGAACATTAGCTTTGGAAGTAGTTCTTGATCTCTGTAGATCTGAGGGCCGACAGAACTTATATAATTAAGAAGGCATGATCAACTGTCTACATATTCATCCTGGCGTTATTTTTATAACTTTAAAAATTGTGCTAGTGACTGAATAAGCTACCATTGTTCAATTAATACTAGAAAATTAAAATGGCATCCTCTACATTTGGTTGTTTAATCATTTGCATGCTACCATATTAGACCTCTAAAATATTCATTAAGAAACAAGAAAATCAGACACAATGGCCTTCACTTTATATGTGAAATTTTTCAGGTTGTTCCCACTCCTTAGCGTTAAAGCTTCTCTCTCTCTTTTTTTTTTTTAAACTTTATTCATTTATTTATCCATTTGCCTTGGTGTTTGCCTGGAACTGGAACTACAGACAGTTGTTAGCTGCCATGTGGGTGCTGGGAATCGAACCCGGGTCCTCTGGAAGAGCAGACGGTGCTCTTAACCACTGAGCCATCTCTCCAGCCCCAGTTTCTCTCTTTTTAATATGTACTAACTTTAAAAAAACTCGGTTCAGAAATCACTGAATATTTAAATTTTTTCTTAGCTTGATCTGGGCTCCTAAGTCTGACTTAGATGTTTCTTACTGAACTACACTCATCTGCTTTTTAAAATCTATTTCTAACAACAGCAAAACCTGCTGATTTATTCTTTGAAGGCAAAGTCTTACAAATGTTTTTAAGGTGTGGGGAATCAAACCCAGGGACTTGATCGAGCATGCTAGTCACACACTGTCGACTACTGGGTCACCCCCACCTTTTAAGTCTACACTCATCAATGAACCCCAGCATACTGCTTGGCTGGCTCTGCTCTGCTCTGCTCAGAAGGTAAAATGGTTAAGTGACTTGCTGAACAACAAAGGCAGAATCAGAAAATTGACGCTAATTCCTAATCTCAAACTGGCTCCTCTATACATTACTGCGTCTATTAGCCAGCAAATGAAACCAAATATTTTAATAGTAACAAAATACCTTTCCCTCCCTTTTTGATGTTACCTACTATAGAAGGACACTTTCTTAAAGGCTATAGAATAGGGTTATGTGAAACACCTCACATTCCTCATGCTTCCTGTGATGATGTTTCTGAAGACAGTACACTCAACAGATGCTAGCAAATGGAGTGTTCTGTTCAGTGGCTGTTTCATCGTCTGTGGGGCACAGTGTGGTCTTGCAAACCCATGAACTCTCAGCACAGATTCTGACATGTTACCCTTTTTTTAAGTGTTCTCTGGTCTTAACGCCATATTCCAAAGATGATACGTAGGTAGAAGCTCAAGTTAGAAAAATTAAGTGAGGTCTAGTGCATTACTCCCGCTGTCCTCTGGCTGCCTTCGAAACATCCTGTGTCATTGCCTGCCCTTCAGACATATTTTTTTCTCATATAATCATCACCTAACACTGTTTATTAGGCCAGGTTTTAAATAAGATTTCCTCCATTACTTTAGCCAGAATGGAAATTATACAATTTCAAAATGAGGATGGGGAAACCTTGGATCACTTCATGTTATTTAATCTCTAATATTTTGTGTTTTTCAAGGTCAAAATATTTTTATGACCTTAACAGTACTCTGAAGTAGGTGCATCTAGCTAGAGAGGAATTTATTTGTAGAATTCTGAAAAGCGATTTTTTTTGGAGGGGAAAATAAAAATTTTCTTTAAAAAGCTATACATTAAAAAACATTTTGATTCATTTTAATAACCTAAAGTGCAGTTAAAGATATCTGCTTACAGAAAATCAGTTAATTCTGTATATTATCTTTAATCTATGAAAATTAATTAATTCTTTCCATTTATTTCACTTCTGAATTGAAATTCTGGAATTTTGAAAAGCTTGAAATAAGAATTCAATAGACACTCTTTTTCAATTAACAGTTTAGGTTCATTAAGGAACACTGACAGAAAGTTCTGCCAACTCTGATGGGCCGAGAAAATTCTTTGAAGCTTAATTTACTTTCCTTAAAATGGAAACCCCCTTTTCACATCAGCTGTGTTTACTGAGTCATTTTAGTTCCTAATTTTTGCCAAAATGTATTTTCCTTTGAAATGCAAGCGCCATCATGTTTCCAACTTAGATGTAACCCAAACCCAAGGTTATAATTAAAAAGATACGAAGTTAAATGAGTAAAATTACTTTATCTTGCTTGACTTATCTATTTAATCTGAATTACATTAATTTAGAGAAATAATATTAAAATACACTGAATACATAAAATTAAAATATTCCCTTTGAACAATATCTTGTAGAGATGATATAAATACTGCCCTGCTAGCAACAAAAATTTTTTGATATTTTTCTCCCTTATCTGATCATAACAGTGATTGGGTCTATTATTAAATAATCCACACTTAGGATTTTGGTATGTGGTCAGGACTGGTCTTCAAGTTGTAGGCTCAGGTCTTCTTCCTGCCTCAGCCTTTTGAGTGAGTGGGACTACAGATATGCACCCCAATGTCCTCTGTCATATTTTAAAATCTAGTCTACAGTAAAGTCTTAAGGTGGTTGAGTGGGACATAGAGTTAGACAGGACAATGCAGAATAAAATTTCTTTCTAGAGGGCTTTTTGATTTCACTAGAGATCATATACCACATTACACTAGAATTAGGGCTTATTTTAACTCTAATAAATAAATTAGGGTTTATTTTAACTCTAATAAATGGCAAGCATTTAAAGGTTAAAAAAATGTGAATTCATTAAAAATCAAAAATTACCATATCTTGCTTGACAAGTTTCAGAAACCATACTTTCCCAAATGGTACTATTCAAGTTAGTATTTTTCTGGAAAACCTGGCAAAGTAAAGTGACTACATGCTACAGGCAGAGAAGTAGCTAGAAGCACAGCCTCTCCAAGTTCCCGAGCAAGGAGACTACTTGGCCTCCCAAACTTGTGCCCTCTGGGATTGGCAGTCTACACAGTGAGGAATGGGCACCGACTGAGCTGGATGTAGCAGGGACTGACTGCGGGACTCAGGGCAATCCAGCCCACCTACCTCTCAGAGTCACTATAAATTCACTGAATGACAGGCTTAAGCTCTTGGACGATTTAAATAATTTTATTGATTCATGTTTAACTTTGATAGAATTTTGTTGTAGAGTAAATGAAAATATACAGAAAACTCTTTAAATGCTTATGTAAATACAAGGTGCTATTTATTTAGTATTTTTTCATTATATTAAAAAGGTGTGGAATCAATTTTGATTTTCCAACTTAGTGGAATAGAGGTTTTAACAGCATGTCCTTATGATTCTCTGGATTCCCTCAGGGCCTGTTCTGTTCTCCCTTCCATCTCTGATTTTATTAGTCAGGACTGTCTCCCTTCACCTTTCAGTTACGCTAGATAAGGGTTTGTCAATCTTAATGATTTTCTCAAAAAACGAATTCTCTGTCTGACTAATCATTCACATTGATTTGGTGTTGTTATTGCTGTGTTTATTTTACTGATGTCAGCCCTGAGTCTGAGTATTTCTTGTCATCTTCTTTTCGGCATCATTTCTTCTTTTTGTTCTAGAGCTTTCAAGTGCACTGTTAAAATGCTGAGATCTCTTCAATTTTTGAAAACATTTTTGAGATACAGTATAACTTGCTCACTATATCATAAAGCACTTACATGAGCTGCAGTTTGTAATTTAATCTAAAATGATAAAATTAGAATTACATTAGAAATTCCTTAAAAGATGTAGTTTTAATTTTAAAATAGTTAGCTTGTTATTTCGCTATCAGGGATTTAGAGAAACATCTCAATGAATAATATGTAAATTAAGTATTGCATTGGAACTCTCCCACATCAGCTTGTCTCTGTCATGGATATCAGTGATGCTTTCTAAAAATAAATTTCATCATGGATAATTTTATTCTATATAGAAAATTAAAAGTGAATTCCTTGATTTAGTACAGTTTGACCACACACTGTTTTGATCACAACCAGCTGAGCAGTGGGTAGAGTGTGGGACTGTGAAGACATAGTGTTTGGCAAGAAAGATGGAGGCAAAGCAATAGTGTACTATATAGATGTGTAGTCTAAAGAGCTTCTATGCTCCTGCTTTCTTGGGACATATATATATATATTTTTTGACCTGCGCTTTCAGAATTGACCTCACTAACTTAATTTGCTACAAACTCAAATGTCTCCACAAGCTGAACTTGTTTCTTGAAGTATCAAGACATACTTACTACATGTCTTTGAGAGGCTACAGCAAAGAATCATTTGCAATGATTTCAGAATAAATAAAACAGTATTTTACAAAGTTTGAGGATTATAAACTAGTTAACAAAGAAATGCTTACTTTTCTAAAAGTCTCAATTTTCTAGAATTTGCTTTGAATAAATAAGATTAACATAAACTCACTTCAGAGTACAGAATCTAGCATGCAAACACTTTTATACATTGTCACAATGAAAAGTCTCTCTCCATGAGTGCCAGTGGGCCATTCATTATAGCTCTGGCCAAATAAGTTTCTCTTTACTTTCCCTTTACATTGCAGGGTCTGCATACTTCATCTGGGTTTTCAATTAAGATTTCTATTTGTGTGTGTGATATGTGTATGTGTATATATTAATATTTATTTCATTTTTAAACATGTTTAACTGTATGTGTCTATAATATGGGTATGTGCACTTTTGAGTGCAGGGATCTGTGGAGTCCAGAAGAAGGCACTAGTCTCAGGAGTAGAGTTGCAGGCTACCATGGGTACTGGAAATTGAACTCAGGTTCTTGGCAAAAGCAGTATTTGTTTTTAAGCACTAAGCCATCTCTCCAACCCCTAAGATATTTATTTTTAAACATTATATGTATATTAGTTGTTCTGATGTTTCTATATTTCATATCCCAACAGATTTGTATAATATTTATTATAAATAAATTACTTATTATAATACTTAATAAAATTATTGTATAATACATTTAAAACTTATTTGAACATTAGACAAACAGTACATATTTTTTCTAAAATATTTTTGTTCTTTAAGAATGACATACAATGTATTTTGATCCTATTCACTACAAATCCATCCCCTACCTTCTCCTAGACATACCCTAGATGTGCAGAATTTTCATAAAGAAACCAACTACCTCAGTTGTCTGTAGGGTTAAGAAAACTGAACCTGAAAACATTGCTCAAGACAGTCAATTGCAGTGTGGCTAGGTGTGAACATCAGTCCACTTGGCTGTGAGAGGATTCCTCCCACAAAGAGTAACTTGTTGGCTTGTTGTTTGAGACAGGGTTTCTCTGTGTGTAGCCCTGGTTGTCTTGGAACTCACTTGGTAGACAAAACCGGCCCAGAACTCAAGAGATCTGTGTGCCACTGCCTCCGAGTTAGTGTTCCCCACCAGTGCCCAGCTAACGGTCATTTTACAACTGATCATATATATACTTTCCAGAAAAAGTATGACTTAAAATGAGGTTAAGTATATTAGTGACCAAAACTATGTAGGAGGTGTAGCCATGATACCTGTATGTATCCTATGGCTCACTGGTAATGTCTCTGGGATAGCATGCCTATGAATAGACCTTCATGACACAAATATACAAACGCATAGGATCCATTTCTATGAAAGTTTAAGGTAAATGGAATGACTCTCATCTAAGTTTCTGCAGCTTGCAAGATTCCCTTTATCAGGTCCAGTTGCTTCTCTATTCTGAATCTTTATTTTTATCTGTTTTTATGATAAACACACTTCCCATTGCACCCTTCTCACTCATTCCTTCTGTTTTTTTTCCTTCACAGAACATGAACGTGTTTATGTTATCTTTACTTTTTTGGCTGACAGACATAAAAAGTTTTTCAAATATAGTAATGCAACCAGACACTAACTATCTACACCTTTGAGACAAAGTTTTGTCCCAGAAAAAAAATTGATCTTAGCAGAAAAATGTTAAGAACCGATAGATAAGAAGGGTCCCTTCTTTTCTAGCCATTAAAAAGATAACCTCTAAACTCAAGCCTAATATTTCTGTGTAGCACAAAGAAGTCTAATGAGTGCCACATGATACACTTTTCATAATAAATAACAGTGTTTGGTATTAGTGTTATAAATTCTGATGGGCATCTGGAACATTAGAAATTAAAAGCTTTTAAGATGTGGAACAATTTAGTTATTATAGTGATTGGAAATTAGGATTTCAAGTATTTTTGAACTTGGCACAGAAGTATGTTTACAATGTAGATGTCAAATTTATAGTACTTTATACTTACAGAACGCTTTCATGGCACCTCAACTTAACAGTGCCTCACCAAATGTCATTTCCAGCTTTGTAATAAAAATTTTTTTTATTTTTTTTTTTATTTTTTTATTTTTTTTAGCAAATGGCATAAACATTTTTTTTGTATTTATCAAAAAAAAAACAGTAAAAAGAATTTAAAATGCAGAAGAGTTAACAATAACTATACAGAGGATAAGAATCATAAGCATGGCTTATCAAGGGTAGAAATACAAATAAGATTGCTACACATATATTTTCTTTGTGTTCAGCTTTCCCTATATATCCTTATTCAAGGTCTCTTCCCCCTCCCAACACATC